>JAGFPH010015614.1:0-20871 GCA_018207615.1 Philaenus spumarius | reverse complement strand
AATGTTATAGCATCTTCCAGAAGTTGGAGAATATTCTAGAATATTCCATAATGTTTCGGGCAGAATGTTCAAGAATGTGGGAGAATATTGTAAAGAGTTCCAGAATGTTATAGCATCTTCCAGAAGGTTCGAGCATATTCTAGAGTATTCCATCATGTTTCGAACAGAATGATCAAGAATGTGGGAGAATGTTGTAAAGAGTTCCAGAATGATATAGCATCTTGCCGAAGGTTCGAGAATATTCTAAAATATTCCGTAATGTTTTGGACTAGTTCCGTTATGTCCAAGAATGGGGTGAAATGTTGTAAAGCGTTCGAGAATATTACAGCATCTTTCAGAAGGTTCGAGAATGTTATAGAATATTCCATAATGTTTCGAACAGAATGTTCAAGAATGATGGAGAATGTTTTAAAGAGTTCCAAAATGTTATAGTACCTTTCAGAAGGTTCGACAAAATTCTAGAATAATCCGTAATGTTTCGGTCAGAATGTTAAAGAATGTGGAAGAATGTTGTAGAGTGTTCCAGCATCTTCCAGAAGGTTCGAGAATATTCCAGAATGTTTCGGAAAAAATGTTCAAGAATGAGGTAGAATGTTGTAGAAGGTTCCAGAATGTTAAAGTATCTTTCGGAAGAATCGAGAATATTTTAGAATCGTGTAGAATTTTTCGGACAGAATGTTCAAGAATGTGGAGAATGTTGTAAATAGTTCCAGAATGTTGTAGCATCTTCCAGAAAGATCGAACACATTCTAGAATATTCCATAACGTTTTGGACAGAATGTTCAAGAATGTGGGAGAATCTTGTAAAGTGTTCCAGAATATTATAGCATCTTCCAGTAGGTTCGACAACGTTCTTGAGTGTTCTAGGAATTGGAAACGGGCTATGGAACTAGACACTTACAACGCGATACATTTGACTCTTAAGTTATAAACTGTATAAGAGAGAAAAAACATGTGTAATTTAATTGTCACGTTTAAGTTGTAAAATACTGTTCGCATAAAATACTGTAGGTAAAAAATACTTATAGACGTTAAATGCACGTGATAAAAATTACGGAAATCGTTAGCAGTGATCTCTCAATATTTATCCGATATTTCTTTCATCCATTTATTCATATCTACGAAGTTCTTCATAAAAAACAAAGTACCATTTCGTAACCGTCTTTGCTTTGAGAAAACTAAGACCATACAGTTTGTTGGCTATACTCGCTGTGTATTGTATTTGGGTATAGAATTTAAAAGCAAGCAGTGATTGGCCGATCAATCATACGAGCTTCAGAAGCCATCTCACATCATCATCCATCATATTGTGTAAGGTCGTTATGAAGAATTGATCGTTAAAGTAATCAATATCCGTACACAAGGAGCAACTTGTCAGTATGTTATAGTCTTGTAATCATATCGACGTGGTTTTAGTAAATCTACATACAGAGTGTTCGTAAACACCCTCATTATTTTATAACTGAAAATAAGTTAACAAAACTTTGTATACATCTTGTGTTGCGTAACAGGACACATGTTTTGAAATATCTGAACCTCCTGGAGTTTGGGGGGCTTAGGGTGTTAACAATTTCAAATATAAAGTTAGGTCACCATTGAAAAACTAAAGAGAAACAGAATGGCGCAAACTAGAGCTTAGTATCTTGCTTCGTTTCAGAGTAATGGAAAATCAAAGTTCCAGAAAATTATATTTTCTGTGATCGCAAAAAATCGATGTTGATATTTTTGTGGAAATATCCGTTTTGGGACTCCCTGAGTTAAAAAAAAGTTGTTTTTACAAAATTTCTGTATGTCTGTCTGAAAAAACTACTTTTTTGAACTCAGGGGTCCCAAAAAAGATATTTCCACAAAAATCTCAACATCAATTTTGAAAATTGAAAAAGATTGAGACATTTTCAAAAACAACCCTCTTTATGGTAAAAAAAACCCAAAAAATCAGTTATTATTTTTTCATAAAAAACGGCTCTAACGATTTTGATAAAATTTGGCTTATTTATAGACCTTAATGTACCCTACCAAATGAAAAAAAACCTCATCTTTCTAAAAATTCTCTTTTAGCTAATAATAATAATAATAACTGATTTTTGGGGGTTTTTTGGCCGAAAAAGGGGGTTGTTTTTCAAAAATTTTCAATAAATCTTTTCATGCATCTATCTATACACGTCTAATTGACGTGTTTGGTGCAAATTTATTCGAATCAATTGAATGGTTTTCTCTCTAGTTATTAATAATAATATTTATTAGTTAGTTAATCCCGTACTTTAAGGGTCTTCTATACCTTGAAGAAAACTCCCGAGTGTACAGTATGATTTCAATGCAAAAGGCCTGACTCAAGCCGCAAAATCGTTGAAACATGCATTCGTAATACCGTGTTTCGGATTCTATTTATAAATTAATAATCTGGGAAACTACTTTAAGTTATAAAGAAGGCTTTATATTTTTTACGTGTTACCTTAAAATATGGAAATTATTGATTAAAACTCCCAAAAAAGGCGTTAAAAATAATCGATTTTTACTCATTTAAACTGTTGATTAAAAGGAGTTGCCGACGATTTCTTTCAATTATTAGGTATAAGACAAAAGCACAAAGCCTTTAAGAACAGTTTAAGATGTTTCACAACTTTTTAGGTTGAAAAACGGCGTCTGAAACACGGTAATACGAAGTGAATATTTTTGCTGTTTTACGCAAGGTATAGAAGACCCTTAATATCACCTCTCCTACAACTCCTACAATTATGAAGTCACAGTGAATCTGTTTAATCATTTAAATATGTTTGTGAGAGAGCATGTGCCAGTTTCTGGTACCGTTTATCATTGTTGTTTTAAAACTTTTGTTACAATAAGCTATATGATCATTAAATTGGTACAGGTCTACCGTTGAATCAGCCAGATTTGCAACGAAATTTTCTCCTGACGCACCAGCGGTAAAACGTATATTGTGTCAAAGAAATACACGCATAACCATATTTTACAAAAACAACTCGCACGATCTCTATGAAAAGAATTCGCACAATGTATCATACGTTTTAGAGTCTGAACCATTGTGAGGCTTGGCACGGGAAGTCGCCGCCTGCGATCAATTTCTTTTGTCAACAAATATTTGCATCATTAAATTTCTAGAAGGCGGATTCGGTGAAAAACATTTACGACGCGTATTTATCCCCCCACATGTTTGCGACATGAGATTGCAAAGACCTAACGACATGTCATATTTTACATAGATAAGAGTAAATTCATCGGCGTTTAAGTAACCTATACGTGTTGACCGGTTTTATAAATTCACTATGTAGCCCAGTCGGTGTAGGTTACAACTAACAGTAATTTGCAATACGGCTGATTTTTTTTATAAGTACATTAATGTATGTAGATTAACATAAAAACAGGTTTACCAGTCTATCGATTGCCTAAAGTCGAAAAAGAATCGATTAACATTTTTTCGATTATCCTTAATATTTCGAGCTGGGATGAAGATAGAGAAAAATAAAAAATACCACCGTGTAGGGGAGGTATTTTTCAATAAAAAAGGGCATATGTATTTATTTCGTCCGAGCAATGGTTTGTCTGGAAAAAATTCTATAATGCAGGTATGTATTTTGCAGCAGGGGAAATCACTAAAAGGGGGAAATGTCATTCATATATGAAGCGTTGGCTCATTCTAAATTGGCTGAATTTTAATATATCGAATTGAAACTTGACGTAGGAGTTAAAATATATATTCTAAACATTTATGCTGAGTCTCAGCTTGTTATCTTGAAAATGACCCAATCTAGAGCCACTTGACTTATCAATGGGTTTCTCGATTTTAATAGTACCGGACCCACCAACTCATTTTAAACAGCTCCAGTTTAGACAATTTTCAAAATATCAACTTGAAAGTTTTTTTACAAGTTAAATATATAGATTCAAACAAAATCAAGGAGTATAAACCTTTTTAATTATTTACTTTTCAAAGCACAAGTAACTTAAAAAAGTATAATTTTAGACCTTTTTAGATTTTTCATCAAAACGCTTGAGTTAATCGGCTGCAGATTAGTCAATTTTTTAAATATAGTTTTAAAATAAGTATAGCGAAAAACCATTGTGTTTGTAACTTCTGTACCAATTTTTAAATCTGTATGTAAAAAAATGTCGAAAATGGAGTCGATGAATCCAAAAGTGTTATAGTTAAAACGAGATAGGTAAAACAGAAGACTATTTTCAAGCGCCTCGTTTTTAAAAATAACATGAAAAAAATCGTTCATACTTACTAAGAATATTTATACTGGTGTACTCAACTTGTAAAACAAATTTGATGTTGATATTCCAAAAATTGACGAAACTGGAATAGATTGAAATTAGTTCGTGTGTCCGGTGCTCCTAAAATCGAGAAACCCATTGATAAGTCAAGTGGCTCTAGATCGGGTCATTTTGAAGATAACAAGCTGAGACTCAGCATAAATGTTTAAAATGTATATTTTAACTCCTATGTCAAGTTTCAATTCGATATATTAAAATTCGGCCAATTTAGAATGAGCCAACGCTTCATATACGAATGAGATTTCCCCCTTTTAGTGATTTCCCCTGCTGCAAAATACATACCTGCATTATAGAATTTTTTCCAGACAAACCATTGCTCGGATGAAATAAATACATATGACCTCTTTTTATTGAAAATACCTCCCCTACCCGGTGGTATTTTTTATTTTTCTCTATCTTCATTCCAGCTCGAAATATTAAGGATAATCGAGAAAAAAAATTTTAATCGATTTTTTTTCGACTTTGGGAAATCGATAGACTGGTAAACCTTTTTTTTATGTTAATCTACATACTTTAATGTACTTATAAAAAAAATTAGCCGTATTGTAAATTACTGGAACCTTTGGTCTAAATTTACCTCTACCGACTAGCTTAATGGGGCTCCACTCCATGCCGTTCCGCTCACCAACCCCAATGACAACTCGTGGCGAAGCCAATGCAAACAGATTATTGTATACTGTGTTAGTTATACGTAAACTGCGACCGAGCGGTGATCTATACACAGCTAATGTAAGACGGAGATTGAATTAGACAAGAACAACCCCAATAATTCAAATTGCCGCATGCGTTGTCATTTCACCAATGATATTTAAACAATCAATAATCATTATTTTAAACAAATGTTGGTATTGAAAACTAAAGGAAACAATATAATATGTAACATCAGATGTTTGACTTAAAATACAGTAAGCCTTTTGTTTGCTTTTACCCAATCTAAAAAAAATGTTACTTGCGAAGAATAATTACCAGATTCCTAATTTGACAAATTAGCTACAAATAAACGTGTTTTAGTTCATTGTAGGCATACACTAAACTTATTTTAAGTTGTTTATTCAATCAGCTGTTTTAATTACAATAATGTAACAACAGATGTTTGAATACAGTAAGAGTTTTCTTTGATATTTTGTTTGCGTTAGCTTTATTTTGTAAACTTATCTTAAATAAACGGTACCGCGAACTGGCACATACTTTCTCACAAACATAATTATTTAAATTAGAAACAGATTCGCTGTGACTTCATAATTTTGTAGGAGGGGTAGGAGAGATGATATTAAAGTAGGGGATTAACTAATAAATATTATTATTATTAGCTAGAGAGAAAACTATTCGGTCAATTTCGAACGAATTTGCACCAAACACGTCAATTAGGCCTGTATAGACGCTCGAAAAAAGGTTTTGACAATTTTTTTAAAAACAACTCCCTTTATGTCCAAAAATCCCTAAAAAATCAGTTATTTTTTTATAAAAAACTATTCTAATGATTTTGATGAAATTTGCCTTATTTGTAGCTCTTAATGTACGCTACCTTAAGCAAAAAACCGCATCTTTCTAAAAATTCTCGTTTAGCTAATAATAATAATAACTGATTTTTGGGTTTTTTTTGGCCGAAAATGGGATTTTAAAACCTTTTTTTAGTGCATCTATACAAGGCCTAATTGAAGTGTTTGGTGCAAATTTGTTCGAGATCGATCGAATAGTTTTCTCTCTAGCTAATAATAATAATAATATTTATTAGTTAATCTTCTATTTTAATATCATCTCTCCTACCTCTCCTGCACTAATGAAGTCACAGTGAATCTGTTTAATAATCTATAGTACCTGGGCGACCGAGCATTACTCGGTATTTTTGTTAATTGTGTTTTTTTTTATAGGAAAATGTATGTAAATACAAATCAGGTAAGTACTGTTTTGTAGGCCTACTCATAACTCGCGAAATATTAGCACGGGTCAGCTGATTTCAAGCTTAAAACAATTCTAACCTTTAAGACAAAAAAAAAAAAAAAAATTATAGGAGACAGCTGATGGAAATATTATAGGAAACAGCTGATGTTTGTCATATGTATCCTATTGATTTTAAATTACATAACCCCAATGTTAAAAATTTTCAATTTTCAAATGAGTTTTTCAGAAAAATATGAGTTTTCCTGAGGTAGTGGTTTTCACCAATCGATTTTTTAGTCCCAAAAGCCTCTAATCCCAAACTTTCAGCAAAATCCTTCCGCTGGATCTCGAGATTGCTCGTACAAACACACAAACAGACATTGCTCGTATTAGAGTATAGGACTTATAAAAGCCAAATACCATTGATTCATTGAGTCATCACAGTTTCTCTAAAACCACGAGGCCTACAAACATGAAATTTGGCACTAATACGCTTTATAGGCTCTAGACGCGCACTAAGAAAGGGTTTCCGAAAATTCGAAATTTTAGGGGGTGTTTTGGGAGTTCAAATTCACTAAATCGCGATTTCTCCAAAACTACCTAACGGATTGGAATGCAATTTCGATATCTTAGGGGGAGAGGGGGTTTGTTGGTCAAAGTTACTAAATCACGATTTCTCCAAAACTACTGAACGGATTGGAACGAAATTTGGTATGTAGCTTCCTCTAGGGCCATAGGTGCTAACTAAGAATGGTTTTTAAAAAATTCGTAATTTTAGGAGGGTTTGGGGGGGGGGTGGTCAAAATTACTAAATCACGATTTCTCTAAAACTACTGAACGGATTGGAATGAAATTTGGTATGTAGCTTCATCTGGGGCCGTAGGTGCTGGCTTAGGGGGTTTTGAGTGGGTCAAATTTACTAAATCACGATCTCTCAAAAACTATAAAACGGATTGGAATGAAATTTGGTATGTGGTTCCCTCTGTGGCCATAGGTGCCCGCTACGAAAGGGTTTAAAACAATTCGAAATTTTAAACTAGGTCCTATGACGACATGTAAGTGGTGTACAGCTATGAAGTGGTATTATAAATGACACGGTTTAGAACCTACGATTCATATCTTTTTGACAACAAAATTACCATTTCTCTCATTTATTTCACCAAAATAATTATGCAATAGCGAAGCATTGCCGGGTGAGCTAGTCTTAATATGTGTGTGAGAAAATATGAGTCAGTTCCTGCCATCACGCTTTAGAACTACATTTTTGCAAAACCCTTTCTTATTGTGCGTCTATGACGCCATAGTAATATAACTTTAAATGTTCGTATTTTTACCTCGAGTAGTGTTTGCTCTATGTTGAAGCTAAGCCAGTCAGTCAGTCAGGATAAAGCCGCTTACTTGTAATATAGACTGTATTAATTCATGTTATAAAGTACGGTTGCAGAGAGATTGTGTGTAGATTATAAATCCGATAGATGAAATGTCCAACGTGAACAAGGCTCGAAATGCCAGAGCAGCGTTTGTCTTGAAATCTTCACGTCGCTGTGTACTAAGTGATAAAACTGTTTTATTTTCTGGCTTTGGATTTACGAACTCAATGACGACATTAACTTCCTTAAATAAAGCTTATGCAGTCGTTAAACTCTCTTCCGATGTACAGTCAAGGCGGCAATGTTTTAGGCAAGACCGGTGAAATGGTGGTTACGTTTTTGTGTAGTACAATAAACTATGCAACGTTGTACAGAAGAAGTTGAAACTACCACACTTATCCTCAATCTATATATATAAAAATGAATTGCTGTTCGTTAGTCTCGCTAAAACTCGAGAACGGCTGGACCGATTTGGCTAATTTTGGTCTTAAAATGTTTGCAGTAGTTCATAGAAGGTTTATACGTAAAGAAAAATTTGAAAAGTTTCCCGAAAAAGTTTCAAATTTGGAAGAAACTCAACAGCCTTTACTGTATGAACTCAAAACCATAGCTTACAAAAACAGCTGTTCGTATAAAAAGCTTAGCAACACGTTATGTTTGTTTACAATCATTACCATAGCAACATTACTTAGCAATTTATAATCACTTAATACTCTTCAAAACTAACAGCTTTTGAAGGTTAGATTGAAAAAATATAAACAAACACAAGGAAAAATCAACGAAAAATGCTTACAGAATTATAATTCAACTCAAACATTGGTTATTAAATATCTATGTAGGCCTACTTAGAGATATGCTGTTTAAAATATTGTTTATATAAAATATATCATAACTATGATTTTTCTAATACTTTTCAAAACATATTTTCGCTGTCAATAATAATAATAACAAACAAATTATTTGACACCATGCATAACCATAAACATACACGAGTTTAAACATATTATAATGAAAACTAAACAAACAATCTGAATTAAACTAAATGCCATTAAAATATCACATTCGTAGCTTTATTTTGATATATAATTGTACATTTAAATACTAAACAATATCTTATACTAATTAGGCCTATACATTTAAAATTACAAACTCTATTTGAACCAGTTTGTTACATCCTAAATTAACGCGGATGTTACAAAGTGATTCAAATATCTTTTCTACGACCCCCAGCTAATTTAAACCCTCGCTAAGAAAGGGTTAAAAGAAATTCGAAATTTTAGGGTGGTTTGGGGAGGTGGGTCAAAGTTACTAAAAATCCGTATAAGAACGAATTGGAATGAAATTTGGTACGTAGCTTCCTCTAAGGCCGTAGGTGCTGGCAACATTGTCAATGAAATTAAGTGAAAGTCAAAATTAGTAAAAACTATAAATTAAAACGATATATTTAAAGCTTTTTCATGTTAGATAGTAGTTTACAGGAATACAATTTTCAGTGCTTTCTTAAATAACGTAGCCTTTATTCATGACCACAGTAGGATACGCAGGGGTATTCAACGAACACTTAAAAAGAATACAATTACGTCAAAAAGACTGAAAATACTAACAACCACGGGCAACGCCGTACGGGTCAGCTAGTACCAAATAAAAAGAATTGCTGTTGCATTAAAATTCGATGACGCAGCTGAACCGCTGACGTAAGTTGACCGAATTTCCAAAATTGAGTTTATGTATTTTAGGGTTTCAACCAACTATTTGGTAAATTGATCTACTCACTAGAGCTCTGAATAGCTGCCGCCGTATGCAAAAACATATCAGTAGAATTGGTTTGCACCTCAGCCTCCAGCCCTGGTTCAGGCACTGCTTTGTTTCGCTCGCTTGCTCGACCTCGTGGTTTCGGATTATAGACAGTTTCGCTTTTAGAGTTTTGGGAGAACCAGAAGGCCTGTAAGGTCGTGTAAAAACAAAATGTGCAGAATAATCTTCGACATTTACTCTTTTAAAACACTTACCAATAACGTTGCATTCTAATACGAACAGTCTAAAAAAAACCCTTAAATTCTTGTTGCTTCTGGTAAAATAATTCCACCACGCAGCTGAACCATTTCCAAAATTAAGTTTATAGGCCTATGTTTTAGGGTTTCAACCAGCAATTTGGGAAATAGGTCTATTCACGACGGTGCTGAATAGCTGCAAATGGTTCGCATACCATTCCCATATTATTGGGAGTATCTTCAATACACAATGCATTGCGTGCTTCGCACGCCATTCCGCTTATTGGGAGTATCTTCAACACACAAAGCATTGCGTGCTCCGCACGCCAACCCCACGGTTAAATTTACTACATGGCTTTGAACCGGGTACTTTTATGGTATTTTACGTTTTGATCGATTTTGGGGGAACCAAGCGAGCTATAAGGTCGCGTAAAAAAACAAAATGTGCAGAATGACATCCTACATTTACATTTGCAGAAAAAACTCAATAACAAATTCACTCTCGTAGGAAGAATCCCAAAAAACATGATTCCGATTGTTGGATTTTTTTTTGCTATCGAACTCGTCCGAGCGACGTACACCACCAACATGTGTACCAAATTTGAACCAAATCGGACTTCAAATGCGGCCACTAGAGTGCGTACAAATAAATACATATATATATATATGATTTTTAATGACAACCCAAAACGTCTCTGGGGACCTTGATAGGTGCTCATAGACCACTCCCTTAGGTTTCACAATTAATAAGAGTTACTTAATCGCTTATCAATCTATTCTTTCCTATGGAAATTTGCTAAAAAATATAGCTTTTTTCTAGAAATTTTTTTTGTTGTGTTGAAAATCAAAACGCACATTTATCGTGGCTATATCAACTCCTATAAAAGCGAGTGTACGTACCTACTTGAGTAACAATATAATATAAAAGCTGATTTCACCCATCATCCGTAATACTTATACAAATCCTAGCGTACATTTTACTTTAGGGTTTTGTTTACAACTTCAATCAATAAGTCTTGCGAAGAACTAATGTAGGCCATAATATGTTATAAGATATTGCTTTGAGGAAAAATGAGCTATTGCATGGTAAGACCCAAGGTCGGGAGTAGCAAATGAGCACCGTTCATGGTCCCAAGAGCACGTTTTGGGGTGTCATTAAAAATCATATATACATGAATGAAGCACGCAATGCTTTGTGTATTGAAGGTACTCCCAATATGCGGTATGGCGTGCGAAGCACGCAATTCATTCTGTATTGAAGATACTCCCAATAAGCGGAATGGCGTGCGAACCATTTTGCAGCTATTCAGCACCGTCGTGAATACCAAATTGTTGGTTGAAACCCAAATACGTAGGCCTATAAACTGAATTTTGAAAATTTGCTCAACTCACGTCAGCGGTTCAGCTGCGTGGTCGAATTATTTATATTTAAAGAAGAGTTACAAATTCGTTTATATTCGGAAACATTCGTACAACTTCGGATAACATATACAATTTTTCCATTATTAAATTCTTCATTATAATATTAATAACTTCTAAATGGTTGATCTATCAATATGAAGTTAGACAGAAATTAAAAGATAATATATGTATATTTATTTAGAAATATAATAATGAATATTAATATAAAATTTTAACAAATAGCCTACAGTTTTATAATCCTTATAATTGTACACATTTACCGAGTTTAAAATCCCCGTCAGCATAGGTGGGCCTAGATAAATTCTGTTGTTTTTAAATACTCTTTCGTATAAATTATGTATTTCTGACGTTTATCTAATTAATCTGACTTTTCAATCACACTGTATGTTGATTACATGTTGAGTTTTTTTGATAACACATTAAAATTATACTAGGGGCTCTGCCCCTGGACGCTCCGCGTCCCAACCCCGGCTTGGCCTTCGGCCTCAGATGGCTGCTTCGCTTCGCTCGCAGGTGGAAAATTTGATAAAGAATCTCGTTAATCTTTTGCTCGTTTGTACATAGGTGACCGAGCATAAATTAGCTGTTTTATTTGGCAGCTGACTCAAACTCATTAAACATTATCTCCATAAGATTAACATGGGAAATTTGAAGGATTGTATACCGGGGCTCCTTCTCGGGTGAATAGCGGCTGAACGGATGATAATATATAAGACTTGACATATCTGTGAATGATTATGTTCAGTTTTTGATCCAAATTAGCTGTTTTATATATAATAGGTTTGTAACAACCAATGTTTGAATTGAATTAAAATATAGTTAGCATTTTTCGTTGATTTTTGTTTGTGTTTGTTTTTAGTTTGTCAATGTAACCTCAAAAAGGTAATACTACATTTGATACTGATTTGATCCAAATCAGTTGTTGATCAAAATCAGCTGTTTTAAGTTTTTCATACGAACAGCTGTTTCTGATAAAATCAAAAGAAATATTTCTTCTTCTTCCTTAATATTGACCTTCCATAAGATTAACATTGAAACTTTGAGGGCCACTGGGGCGTAGCCCTAATGTCCTAGGACTTCGGTAAATGGCCTAAAACCTTCCCAGGGTTAACCTGTGTTACTATGCAAAATTTCAAAGCAATCGGATGGACGGTTTGGTAACGCATAAAGGACAAACAGACATACATTGAATTTTATATATATAGAAGAAGATAGATAGAAGAGAGAAAAGTTTTAAGTTATACAATATGACCAAAATATGATACGGTAAATCAGTATTAAGTAGTAAGATACACCTAGTAATAATAAAGTTAGAGTAATTTTAATAGTGATAGGTGCTAGACCGTAGCCAGGAAAACTTCTCGGGGGGGGGGGGGGGGGGGGAAAAAAAGGGTGTTTTAATTCAAACCCTTTTACACGTTCACTGCTAAGAAAGCACATGTGAGCTTGACACTGAACACTATGAGAAGCGGCCGACGCACAGTGTATTGCACGCCTACCCCGTATTGGGAGTATTTTCAACACACAATGCATTGCGTGCTTCGCACGCCAACCCCCATATTGGGAGTATTTTCAATGCACAGAGCATTGAGTGCTTCACACCCCTGCGTGTTTTGTTGGAGTAAAGTATTTTTGTTGAACCTTCATAGTTTTCTTATTTTAGATAAGGATCAATACTACAAGAGAGTAAGGCCTAACCTACTGCATCCATGTTTATTGTTCGTTGTAGTTTGGTTTCAAAAATCTAATTATCAGTATGCATGCAATGCACAATGATGTAAAATAGCCTATGTTGCTGGATCCTCTATTGTGTTTACTATTTTATAATTTAATTTGCACTTTTTAAACCTAGTATTAATTTGTACTACTAAATTTAAGGATTTCGGGGGGGTTGACCCCCCCTAACCCCCTCCCCCTGGCTACGGCCTTGGATAGGTGTTTGAATTATGTTATAGTAATCCTTTTTCGTTGTTTATGTTTGCATAACATAACATACTGTTGGTTGTTAAGTATAAATACCTCATTATAAATTTGCCAAGTTAGTTCCTATGGTAATAATAATGTAAACTTTTTAAAGAAATGTTTGGTTGGATCATTATTTATAGGCCTAACCTAAAACTGTGTGAAGCTTTTGATCGAAACCAGATGTTTTACTTAAATTGTGTAACAACTGATGTTTGAATTGTAATACAGTAAGCCGTTTTCCATTGATTTTTCTTTGTGATTGTTTTTATTTTGTTAACCTAACCTAAATGCGTTGCTATTAGGTGTATATCTAAGTAGCTTTGTCCTGACCGACTTACTCACATAGAATCAACGTAAAGCAAAAACTACTTAAGATAAAAATACAAAAATGTAAATGTATTTTCTTATGGGGCCACAGACGCTCCCTAAGAAAGGATTTTGTAAAATTTTTATTTAAAAACGTAAAAATTATGAAATACGGGGTATCACTCCCAGCCCTATAACATTTAATCAGCTGATTCGTATCAAAAGCTTAGCAACACATATTTTCCGAATGCATTTACATTCATTACTATAGCAACCGACTTAGCAAACTTGGAATCAGTTTATCGTACATCACAAACAACAGCTTTTACGGGTTACGTTGACAAAATGAAAGCAAACACAAACGAAAATCAACGAACACGGCTTACTTGGGCTTACAAACATATGTTGTTACATAGTATAAAGAAATTAGCTTATTTTACAAAATCCTAACACAATTGTAGGTTAGCCAACACACATTTCTTAGCACATAACAACCAATTTAGCAAATTTACTAAATTAATTATCATTAACAACCAACATAATTTTCAGGTTAGGTTTATCTCTATTAATATTTTTTTTATCCTGCGTATGACCTAGGATACCGCACACCACCCCGATCGAAGTGCTTCTGCCCTAATCAATAGTAATTTCAGTGAAAATACCAGAATATACAATACTGTAGGCTAAGCTCATTTGCTTTGCCGAGAGTCGCCGCAGGGGTGGTGAGCGAAGCGAGATAAATTATAACCAAATCGTTCGATATAGTTACAGGAATGTATAGTTTGTCTATTACAGCTCGTGCATCATTAAAGATGACGACATTGTCGTTGAGACGCGTTTGAGTTAGTTTTATTCCATCAGTTTAAAGTTGATACGAAGTCATGAGACTGTGCGCGGAGCGTAAGCAATCTGCAATGGCGGAGAACAATTTGTTTGGTCTCGGAGAACAGAGCGAACGGACTTACGTGAGGTCTATTTGTCTAACCGCAACCCATCAGAGCGCAGCTCACGTTTAGTGAAAGCCCGACGGACAAGAAAATGTATTAACTCTACTGTCTCTTAGCTGTACGTTGAAATATCGTTGGCCTGTGCGGTTCGGATTGAATACGTTTAGGCTCTAACGCATCTCCGAGTAAATACTGCGTTTATCAAATAATGTAACGCGAGTGTGTTTGGGGCGCACGTAAAATAGAATATTCCCATAAAGTGTTGTTTACACAGAATTGTATCGATTAATTGATCGTTTTACGCAATAGCGAGCACTGCAGCTGGCAAATATGTTATGACTAGTAAACCACCGTGAAAAATCACAGGCAGATTAATTATATACACATCAGAAATACATAATTTAAAAAAAACACTATTTAAAAACAACAGACTTTATCTAGGCCTACCTAATGTTGATGGGGATTTTTAACTCGGTAAATGTGTACAATTGTAAGGATTATAAAACTGTAGCCCTATTTATTAAAACTAGCTGACCCGTGCGAAGCATTCGCATTCTAACTTACTTCAATCCCACTTAACTAAAGTACACACCGTATATTTAGTATTCTATACGGTACTAAATATACAATTAATTAAAAAATAGCTATGTAGTGGCGTAACGGCAGCTCTCCAGCTGGGTATTGTTATCATCAGTGTTGCCAACGCCCGGAAAATATCCCTACAACTTACTTGATCTTACATCACTGTTACTTTCGGATTCTTTAGTTATTTTTTTTCGTATAATTGTATTTTGTATATTTTTCTGGTGTAGCGGTTAAGGAAAGCTTTAAAATGATCCCTCATTCATGTAATTTGATGATGTATTAAGGAAGTTATGGCGTATAGACAAAAAAATGGCCTTGAGAAATAATATATGTGACTGTTTATTTACATCCGCTATTATATATTTAAAGAAAGATACAAATATAATCTTTTAATTACTTTTTATTTCATATTGATAGATCAAATGATTTAGAAGTTGATAATATTATAGCGAAGCAATTAAGAATCGAATAAGTTATACAAAGACGTACGAATGTTTCCGAAGTTAAACGAATATGTATCTCTTCTTTAAATCTGTATAAACGAATATGTTGATGATAAAATGTTGTATTTGTATACATTTATAACCTCAATAGCCCAGTCGGTGTAGGTTTCAACTACCAGTAATTTGCAATACGGCGAGCTGGGATGAAGATAGAGAAAAAGTGGCTCTAGATCTGGTCATTTTCAAGATAACAAGCTGAGACACGGCATAAATGTTTAAAATATATATTTTAACTCCTATGTCAAGTTTCAATTCGATATATTAAAATTCAGCCAATTTATAATGAGCCAACGCTTCATATATGAATGAGATTTCCCCTTTTAGTGATTTCCCCTGCTGCAAAATACATACCTACATTATCGAAAATTTTCCAGACAAACCATTGCTCGGACGAAATAAATACATATGACCTTTATTATTGAAAAATACCTCCTCTACACGGTGGTATTTTTTATTTTTCTATATCTTCATTCCTGCTCGAAATATTAAGGATAATCAAAATAAAATGTTAATAGATTTTTTTTTCGACTTTTTGAAATTGATAGACTGGTAAACTTTTTTTATGTTAATCTACATACTTTAATGTACTTAAAAAAAAATCAGCCTTATTGTAAATTACTGGAACTTTTGGTCTAAAATTACCCCTACCGACTGGCCTACAAAGCAAATCTTATAACCTATTATACCCTACATTAGTTCTATAACGCACATTTAAAAAATCAACTTCACAAGAATTTATAACGAATGAAGTTGTAAACATAACCCCAAAATATAATCTACACTGGGTTTTGTTTCAGAATTGGGTGATGTTTTACTCACGTACGACGTACACTCGTTTTTGTAACAGTTGATTTTCAAGGTGTTTTTATTACGGGAGTTGCTTAACCCTAGAACAGTAGCGTTATTTTGATGTCGCCTATTGTTAGCGATACGTAAATTTTACGTCCTGCTGATTTGTTGACATTTACACTGAAATTTTCCTTATTGGTGTAGATTATATGAGTATTTTTTTATGTTTTTTTTATAGGTCTTTTTTATTTTAATACAAATTTAATACAATACTGGTGCAGAATACAACTCAATATTTACAACTCAACAACAAAATCAACTTGTAAAATACCTATAAAATAGGCCTATTCTCAGCGATACGTAATTTCTACGTGAGAGTAATTACATACCTAACAGACCTAACACACACAACGTCAATTCACAACGCCTGCTCGTAGAAAACTAACGAATAGAGGCACTGCTAGAATTGGAGGGGATAAATCAAAATGGCTGACTAGTATGTAGTAAATAACTTTGTCCTACACGTCATATTTACGTATGCTACCGTTCTAGGGTTAAAGCTTAATGTATGAAAAACTAAAGTTTCCAGCTTCGTTTTACTTTTTATATCTGTACGTATAAGCGGCTTTATACTGAGTGAATGACATACATAAATCCTACATACAGCAAAATCTACTCAAGGGGAAGTCCCACTGAAAATTCTAAATCCTTAACGGTATATTATTTTGAGCTATTTAAATTTTTACCATTTCTAATTAGTCTAAAATAACAATTTTTTTATCACCTGTAAACTATACCCCCCCCCCCCCATTGGGCAGATTTGCAGGGTTTCACAAGAAACGATAAGGCTTTGTAACTATAAGTAGTAGAACCATTATTGAAGTGTCATTTGAAAGAGTATAATACTGACAACAATGTTATGCATTCATTTAAAATTATTTCTTCAGATTTTATCGCTACAAATATTTAAACTTGAAATTTTTTTAAAATTTTTGTAATTTTTTATAAAAAATTTAAATAATAAAAACTACCTTAGATAATGGAAAGCCCACGCATAACTTTGTGCCTGTATGTGTAAAGAGCAAGCATGCAAAATTTCACTGCTGTATCTCTAATACTTTTTGAGCCTTAGCATTTTTAGTAAACTAACTCTTCATTTTCTCTACTTTAGGGAATCGCGCGTTTTCTAAAAATAATTGCATTTGTTATATTTTAGGCAAAATAAATGGTCCTAGTTCACCATTTTAATTTTTATTGATTACAAGTACTACTGGTATTATATTATATACCATAGAGTATAAAGAAATGTCACAGCATAAGAGTTTGTACTATAATCAGTGACTATATTACAAGGGTAACCCCGAAGTGGTTCACCAAAAATTCATGTACATGTTCAACTTTAAAAAAATTTATCTCCAACAATTATATATATTTTCATCAACTTGTTATGTTTTTTTTTAATACAGGAAGATTTAAATAAAATTTGATAAATTTGAAGATATAATCTTATGGGCTCACAACCGCACAGTAAGAAAGGATTTTGCAAAATCTTAATTTTAAAGCGTGAAAATAGTTCAAATTCGAGGGTATACTCCCAGCCCCACAACAGATAAAACCTCTGTTAAGGATCAAAAGTCACACATGTTTGTTGAATGCATTTACATTCATTACCATAGCAACCAACTTAGCAAGTTTAGAATCTGTTTACGAATATTATTATTTACAACTAAAAGACATAGAATCAACGAAGAGCAAAAACTAATTAAGATAAAAGTACCAAAATGTAAATGTATTTCCTTATGGAACCAATGACAAGGATTTTCTTAAGAAAGGATTTTGTAAAATTTTGATTTTAAAACGTTAAAATGGTAAATATACGGGGCATCATTACCAGCCCTATCCTTATATATAATTCTGTAAGCGAAATCCTTATATATAATTCTGTAAGTGAAATTTTAGATTCAAAATTGTGGGAATTTGGTAAATCGAAGGATAGTGGGAGGGGTATCAAATTAAAGGTATCGATTCAAGGAACGAGGGAAAAATATAAGTTTTTTCTAAAATTAAAAAATAAATGGCTTTTGAGGTCCCTGAAAAAAGAAAAATCCCCATAAGAAATACATGAGAATTTAAAAACATCTGCTTTGTTTACATTAAAACATTTGGTATTAAATAAATAAATTTAAAAAATAAAATAGCTGTTCTGTAAGATAATATAACAGTTAATGTAAATTATATTTTTAAATAAAATCTGCTACTTATCAACCTATAAAAGATACATGTTGACACATACAAAGAAGAGAAACTTGATAAGTGTGATTTTTGGAAGGTTGTAAGGCTGTTCTATTAGTTTTTCATACTAATATTTATACTAATATTATAAGAGGTAAAGTTTGTTTGTTTGTAGGGGGTAATCTCTTTCACTACTGAACCGATTGAAAAAATAGTTTTACTAATAAAAAACTACACTTTACCTGAGTAACTTAGGCTATAATTTTATTCATTTCGATAAAAACCTTTTTTATTTCAATATTTGTAAATTTAGTCGGAAAAAATTCTTAGGTTAGGCCTAGAATGATAAACCTACACATGTGTATTTATATTTATTACCATAGCAATAAATTGAATAAAAGAACAGATAATATAGCTGTTTGTTCCAATATTTCCATTAACAGCTGATTTCAAAATTTGAAGCAATTATTTTTGTATTTCTAGCTTTTACGTTCTGGTTTTAAAGTGTAGACCTGTGCCTTGCTGGTTCTTTTAACCATTATTATAACTGCTGTTATCAAATATAAGAAATAATTGATTTGAACATTTATCATTATTTATCTTAGTTTTGAGGTTATTATTAATTGTACAACTTTATTATAAATAAAACATAACATTTGTTTTTAGAAGCTTCCATTGGGGGTTGGCGTGCGGAGCACGCAGGGGTCTCCCCTACTAACATATAAACAGCTAATTAGGATCAACAGCTTACGTTCGTTTGTTTCTTTGTCCTCTATAGACTCAAAAACTATTCAACCGATTTCGTTAAAAAAATGCACACTTTATCCATATACTTGCCAGGAGTGTTTAACGTTACAATCACTCCCGTCTAAGGGGTTGAAATGGGTTGCTACCCCTATACAATAAACATAAATTAACCTAACTTTCTACAAACTATAAAGCTAGAATGAACTACTTAATTAAATTACAAGTGAAAGAAACATGGACCAAGACCGGGATTTGAACCCGGGACCTTTACCATTCCGTGGTAACGCTCTACCGATTGAGCCACACTGACCACTCTAGACGTTATCTCACTTCATTGATCCAATAGACTGAATACTTCGTGTGGTGTTATTAGCGAATTTCCGTAGGAAAAATGAGCTATTGCAGAGGCCCTTATGGTAAGACCCAAAGTCGGGAATAGCAAATGAGCGCCGATCATGGTCCTCAGAACACGTTTTTTGGTGTCATTAAAAATCATATGTATATATGTGTTCGCACTCTAGCGGCCGCATTTTAAATCAGATTTGATTCAAATTTGGTGCACATGTTGGTTGTCTACGTCGCTCGGACGAGTTCGCTAGCCGACAAGAATCCAATAATCGGAAGCACATTTTTTGACCGGAAGTAACTATTTTTTGAGATTTTTCCTACGAGAATTAATTTTTTTTTTAGTTTTTTTCTAAAAATATACATGTAGGGTGTTATTCTGTACATTTTTTTTTCTTACGCGACCTTATAGCTCGCTTGGTTCCCCCCAAAATCGATCAAAACGTAAAATACCATAAAAGTACCCGGTTCAAAGCCATGCTGTGGATTATACCGTGGGGTTGACAATGCATTGTGTAATCGAAGATACTCCCAATACTGGGGTTGGCGTGCGAAGCACGCAATGCTTTTGTGTATTGAAGATAATCCCAATATGCGGAATGGCGTACGAACCATTTTGCGGCTATTCAGCACCGTCGTGAATAGACCTATTTCCCAAATTGTTGGTTGAAACTCTAAAACGTAGGCCTATAAACTTAGTTTTGGAAATTTGCTCAACTCACGTCAGCGGTTCAGCTGCGTGGTCGAATTATTATTATTTTTTATATATATATATACATATTTTGAACAAAATATAAATAAAAAAACAAACTTTACTCACACGTTCATTTTCCATTCGGGATATAACGGTTAGGTACACTTACCTGAAATCAAAGACAAAGGAATACATTAGAACAGCAAGTTACATTAGTGTGTGTGTTAGTGCTGTGTAACCTAGTTAATTAACTAAATCAATATGTATACAGGGTGTTCTGTAATGCAAGGAGAAAATTCAGTGGGTGTTCATATGGGTGGAAATAGGGAGAAAACTTCCTGCAAACATAGTCCAAATGTTGCTTCTATTTAAACAAATGTTCATTCTAGTTAAACAAATGTTTCTTCTATTTAAACAAATGTTGATTCTATTAAAAAAAGTTGCTTCCATTTAAAAAAATGTTGATTCTAGTTAAACAAATGTTGCTTCTAGTTAAACAAATGTTGATTCTAGCTAAACAAATGTTGCTTCTAGTTAAACAAATGGTGCTTCTAGTTAATTAAATGTTGTTTCTAGTTAAACAAATGGTGCTTCTAGTTAAACAAATTTTGTTTCTAGTTAAACAAAATGTTGTTCCTAACTAAACAAATATTGCTTCTAGTTAAACAAATGTTGCTTCTATTTAAACAAATGTTGCTTCTACTTAAACAAATGTTGTTTCTACTTAAACAAATGTTGCTTCTATTTAAATAAATGTTGCTTCTACTTAAACAAATGTTGCTACTAGTTAAACAAATG
>JAGFPH010015613.1:0-10347 GCA_018207615.1 Philaenus spumarius | reverse complement strand
ATAGTTTAATTTCACTATCCTGTATTCCAGCGAGTACTTGTTCAGGAACTCAGGTTTGGCACTGGATCAGTCAATAGAAAATGAGGTTAAGAAAGATGATACTAGCCTAGACTTAGAAAATGTTGATATAACTAACAAAGTAGATTCAGTTGTAGGAGTAAAATCGGAAGTAGATGTTAATGAAATGTTTAGTTTTATAAAAGAATTTAAGGAATTTATGAATTTTAAGTTGGATCAAAATAAACAAGAATTTAAAGAAAGTAATGACAAAATGAATTTTAAGTTGGATCAAAATAAACAAGAATTTAAGGAACTTAAAGAAAGTAATGACAAAGTGAATTTTAAGTTGGATCAAAATAAACAAGAATTTAATGAAAAATTTGATAGTTTAGATTTGAAATTTAATGAGATTAAAAATAGTTTTAACAACTTTGAACAAAATTTTGAGATTTTAAATAAAAAATTTGAGAATTCATGTGTAGAAACAGAAAAGAAAATTGAGAAAATTTCAAAGGAAGTTGAAAGTAATTTTAAAGTGATAGAAAGTAAAATTATTGAAACAAATGTACAAGTTGAAATTAAACTTACGCAAATGAATGAGAAGATGGATGATGAATTGGTAAAAGTAAATAATGAAATTAAACAAGTTAATAATAATGTTACAAATTTTGAAAATAAGGTAAACGTAGAGTTAAATAATGTAAAACAAAATTTTGATGAGTTAAAAAATGATTTTGAGGTTAAGTTAGATGCTAAATCTGAAGTTATGGTAGGTGATTATAAAAGTGAAACTGTAATTCCAGAATTTTTTAATGAAAAGAGGGAACCACACCCTAAAACTTTTATAAATGCTTTAGAGATATTTAACCAATACAGAGAAGATAGATGGGAATTAAAATTAGCGTTAATGCGTAAATATTTCAAAGATGAGTCTGCAATTTGGTTTGATGTACACAATAAAGAATGGCATAGTTTTATAGAGTTTAGAACAGCATTTTTAAATAGATTTTGGTCGCAAGATAAACAGGAGAACTTACGAGTGAAGATTATGTTAGGAAAACCTTATGTAGGTCAGTTAAGAGAAGTACACAACTATGTTATCAGGTTATTTCATCAAACACAGTTTTTGGATCCTCCTATGCCAATGGAGACTTTTACAAGACATATCGTTAAACAACTTCCAAATGATTTAAGATTGGTAATTTTAGCGGCAATGCCTGAGAATCTAAATAGATTGGAAAAAATAATTATGGACTGGCAAGAGAGTCAGACGTATGTAAATGAGGGAAATCATAGTAATGGTTTGGAATACAATAAAAATAGGCCATTTTTTGAAAATAGAAATAGAAACTTCAATGAAAATAGACCAATGTATGATCAGAACAGACATCCAAATTTTGGAAATAATAGAGAACCATATGTACCTAGATATAACAATAATAATAACAATAGTCAGGGTAGATTTCAGAATAGGCCACCAAATAGAGAGGCACCGATGACAGATAGAGAAATTAACAGTCAAGGTAGGCAGGATAGTAGACAGAATGAGACAGTACAACAGAGGGGAAACGAGAGGAGACAATAGTGCGATCGGCTGGCATCGTGTTGTCTAAAGAAAATAGGTCGAAAATGAATAGTAGTAATGTAGATCTAGAAAGTCAAGATATGTTGATAGATGAAAGTAAATTTACAGACATTAAGGCCCGTATTTATGAACGCAACTTGAGTCGACCTTTAATCAAGTGCTACTTGAGAAACCTCACTTGACTTGAAATGGTATTATAAAACGTTCCTTGACCACATCAAAGAGTTAAGGGCTCCTTTGCGTCAAGTAGCCCTTGACAAAATACCTACGTATGTCAAAGTTGCCCTAAACCTACCTTGACAAATTATTTTCTAATTAAAGAATCCATATTTCAGTTCGTAGAGGTTAAGCGAGTTTTTAATATCGAAGTCAAATTTATGTATTAATTAAATAGGTAGTTTGTTTTATGAAAGATAACATATTTTATTTGTATTCTATTATTTACAATGGACGATTTTGTTGAATACGTGCGCTTCGTGGAAGAGTATAGGCCTAGGCCTAATAATTTCCGAATACCAAAAAGATTCTTAAGAGATCCAGAAAATCCTTTGGAAATGTTTGACGACGAACAATTCTTCAACCGATACAGGTAAATAAATTTCTATTCTGTAAGTATGTTCCTTTCTCTGCCTGTTTTGTAAGCGACAACGAAAAACTTTTGATAAATAGGCAGGCCTATTATACCTACATACAATTTTATTTATCTGCCCTTAATTTATAAACTTTGGTTTGTGGAAGCACGAATGTTAAATTTATTTTAAAATTTTATCAATGGTTAAACCACATAATAATATCCGTTATATTGACACCGACAATATTTGGCATGTTTTCAAATGGTTTGACTTTGCTTGCAATTTATTTTCGAATTGTTTTATTTTACTGGTTGTTGAACATTTTTTAAATTAGGCCTATTTAGTTCAGGCTTACATTTTATTTTTGCCATGACCCTTTGTTTAATTTTGAAGATATTTTTCACAAAATGCTATTTATTATGGTATTTAAAATCATATTAGTAGCCTAAAATGTTGTAGGCCTAGGTAAATTAATTAATGTGTACATTTTCCTATGTTGTAGTTTCAATTTAATTGTAGGCCTATCTATCTTGTATTACAAAACAGCTTGGAGTAAGTTATTTCTATTTTCCTATTTATTCTTTGAGTGCTACTCACACATTTTATTTCCAATATAGGCTAATAAGACAGGTTGGGTTATTCAATTTATTATTTGATTTTATTTGATGACATTGTTTAGCCAGTATAAGTAAATTCATTGCTAACCTAACCTGAACGAGTAAGGTAGAAAATTTGTTAATTGAGTAATGCCCATGCCCTATGTCATAAATAAGTAACATTCACTCCAATCTATTATAGGCTACTTTAAAATAGCCATTTCCAACAATAATTATTAAAAGTAGGCTATTCTTTGTTTTGCTATGTTAAAGTATGTTGAGCATTTTGTCCTATACAATATTTTAGTTTTGTACATTTAAAACATACATAGTGGATAATGGTAACCTAATATTCTGTCCTAGATTTTCCAAAGGAACATTTGTAAATAATATTTTTCCAATGGTGAAGAATGAGATAGAAAGTGTTACTTTCAGAGGACAGCCACTACCACCTGTGCTCAAGGTACTTGCTGTCTTAAGATTTTATGCAACTGGAAACTACCAGGTACATTGTATTTTTCAACTAATGATGTTTTATTCTCATATTATTACATAATTATATCTTAACTCTTCCTATAAGCCTAATACATAACCTTTCTCTGTAGCAGTAGCTACATATGATTCAATAAAATAAAAACACTATGTAATTTAATAAATATAGGCCTATGTGTTAATTTATTAAGAAAATTAAAATAATGAAACACTTACACAATATTTATTACATAATCAGTTTGTTCAAGACGTCTATTAAACTAAACATGAATTGAATTTGTTTTTTTAGATAGACACTGGAGATTCTCACTGCATGAGCCAACCGACTATATGTGTTCTGGTAAAAAATATTTCATTAATCCTGGCTCTTCAATTACCAAAATTTGTTAAATTTCCTGCAACTACTGACATGGCAAGAGTCAAACGTAAATTTTATAGTGTGGCAGGTTTCCCTGGTGTTGTTGGCTGTATTGATTGCACACATGTTCCAATTCAGAACCCATACAGAGAAGGAGGTGAAATTTTTAAGAATAGAAAAGGACACTTTAGCATAAATGTTCAGGTATGATGGATGAAATAAGTTATTGTTTTAAAACAGTATAGTGAGCCTACTTTAGCAAATAAATTAAGTCCAATTATTACAGTAGGCCTATATACTAATTGTTTACAATTGTTTTGATTTTTCAGATAGTAAGTGGACCAAATGGGGAAATTTTTGATCTTGTTGCCAGGTGGCCTGGATCAACTCACGATTCGAGAATTTTTGACAACAGCAGTGTAAAAGTTAAATTCGAACAAAAACATATTCAAGGCATTTTGCTGGGTGATAGTGGATATGCACAAAACCAGTACTTGTTTACACCAGTTTTAAATCCTCAAGGTGCTTCAGAGGAAAGGTACAACCACTGTCAATCAGCAACAAGGTGCATTGTGGAGAGACTGTTTAGAATGTGGAAGAGAAGGTTCTCTTGCTTAAAAAGGCAGCTAGCTTATAAGTTGAGCACAACAACGCATATAATATCTGCATGTGCAGTATTACATAATATTGCTGTTATGTGCAGAGAGCAACTACCACCAGTAACACCTGAACAAGACCTTTTTGAAAATGATGAACATCAGTCACTTGGTATGCCTAGTGTTTGTAATAACAGGAGAGGGGCTGTTATCAAAAGGGCATTTATTGCTGAACATTTTGGGTGAAAGGAATTGTTCTATTCCATATAGTTAAAAGGTATAAACCAAAGTAATAAATAATGTTCATACATTATACTTTTTAGTAGTTTTTAATATTATAATTTAAACTGAACTGTTATACTAAAACAAAAATTATTGTAAATTTTTCTCTAATATTTTGAGTTCTATTTCTTTCTGTTGTAGGCCATTTCCTCAGCATGAGCCTCGGCTGCATTTTGAATCTCCTGCTCTCTTGCTTCAATTTTTAATTTGAGCTCCTTGACAATTAGCAAATGAATTTCATTGTCATTTGCTATTAAAGCCTTCACTCTTTTAATTCGTTCTTCGCATTCTTCATCAACTCCTCGTTTCCGTTTTCTATTAACTAATCCACCTTGTTTGAAGGTGGTACAATTAAGAGAGGGGTTTTCTGAAACAAATAATAAATGTAGTTCAAAATTTAATCTAAAAGCACACACACACACATATATGTATATATATATATATATATATTTATAATGTTCCTGAATTCATGTCAATATTTACTTTATAATATTATCTAAAGTCTTTACATTTTATAATATGATACATTACAAATTTATCTAAATTCATAATGTAACTTTTGAAGAACACGAGTTATATTCAATATTAATATTTTATTTTGCTATTATGCAAAAGATAGGCCCCTACATACCTGATACTTTTGCAGAATTAGTAGGCCTATCTAGATTATCGACATCCAACTCTTCACACTCATTAGATGAGTTTGGTATAAGGATGCCATCATCTGTCACCAAATAATGTCCTGCACCCACCTGCAAAATAGATAAATTCTTTAATTAATAATTAATTACTTGAAATAGTATTCTTTTTTCAAAAATATTATATAGGAATATAATATTTTAGTGTTTGTGTACCCAGTTGTAAAATATTGTTAACTTATGAGCAATTTTAACACATGAAGTAAAAACTTTATAAAGAAACTTTTTAACTACAGAAGATTTGAATGACCTGTATGTTTTAGAATGAAAAATATCTGTACATAACTATTTATGATTGTTACTACTACTTCTTAACTGTGTAATATTATTGTATTTATAATTAGCAGTCTATTTGTAAGTTTAAAAAAATCAATATTTTTATATTAGCCTATCTATAAACCAAAACCAAATAACACAACAAATGTTGTACAGGTACTTTTTGTAAAAATATAAATGATATTGGTTTAGTTCAATGAAGAGAGCACTATAAAAGTTAAACTTTGATAAGGGATGACTTACATTGGTGCATTGGTTTGACTAATGTAACTGATTCAAATTTAAGGTACGACAGGCTGACTGTATTTGTATAGGCCTACTACTATTATGATAAACAAATGCTATTTATATGTAGGCCTAATATAATAAATACTAAGTTGGCCTAATTATATTACCTGTGAAAGAGCTATTGTATCACTGTCAATGGCTCCTTCAATTTCTGTGGCAAAAGTGCCAACAAAAGCCTCACAAGGGTCATCTTCAGGGAACTTTGGTGCTGGCCCTCCACCTGTACTGAGTAGTTCTTTTTTGATCTTTGCCAGTTCTTTCTTTTTTTCGGATTTTAAATTGTCCCAACATTTCCGTAGTTGCTTTGGTGTCCTCTGCAAAGGAAGAAAAAACCATGAGTTTTACCATATCCAATGTAAGCATATATAATATGTCTTTTCAAATGACAACTTACTACACAATGTAGCCTAGGTTTAGTTGTAAATATTGTAATTAGGCCTAGCATAATTATGTAGCATTATGTAGCATAAAAATGTAGCATAATTATCACAAAAATTAACAGTTTGTTAACCAATAGAGCAGCCTGCATTAGCAAAAACCCTATGATTTGCCAAAATTAGTGAAATAACAAAGAATCAGAGCCTACAAACCAAATAAATGAAGTTGTGTTTAGGTAGAGCCTACAAACAATAAATTGTGTAACAATAATTTAAACAAGGTTGCTTCTTATTAATAAATAATTTAAATATAAAAGCGGGATCTATTATATACAGAAGTTAAAATATATCCATATAGACTATCAGTAACAAATCCCCTACTACTAATTATGCCTAGGTTATAAAATTATACTTAAATAGGCCTATGTAAGCAACCATAACCTTCTTAGTTTTCGATTTAAAACTACAGACATCCTAATCAAATAGAACGAAATAATTTACAACATATTAGGTATTGAGATTCAATAGATCTTTTGAGTTAATGCAAAAATAATAATCTAAAACTTAAAAATGCAATGTTTACCTTGTGATGGTCGGCGACAGCATTGTATTCTAGTGCAATATCGTCCCAAGCTTTGTTTTTTTCTATAATCGTTGCACCGTCCGTTCTTTTATTTTCAAGAACATGTTTGTATTTTAAAACTAGTTCTTTGACAAACTGTTTCTCAAATTGGGTGTACACAATTCGTTTTGATTCTATGATCAAAGTCGTAAACAAACAAAATTAAATTATTGCAAGCAAAACAAATTCAATTTAACATGGCGGTATAATTGTATACTGTGCGTTCATTGGGCGTTGGATTTGACGTCATCGGAATTCATGACGTCATGTGCTGAAGCTAACTTGATATCAGCCTGGGCTAAGGAGCACTCGGGAAAAGTCAAGGAATGTTTATAAATACCAAATTTTCTCAAGTTAGCATTGAAAGTTAAGAGCTCCTTAGCCGAGTAGGTCTTGAGCTAAGTTAAGTCGCTGTTCAAGTTGCGTTCATAAATACGGGCCTAAGTCACAGCCTATAAAAGGAGAAATAATTGAAGTAGAGATAAAAGTTTTGAATAAATCATTTAAATGTATTGTAGATTCAGGGTCACAGAGATTACTGTAATTAATGAAAATGTATTTAAAGAATTGTTAGATTTGAGTGATGGTAAAATTATGCAGTTGCCAGTGGCAAATTTGTTGATAATGGGCGTGACTGGTGTTCGAAGCAAAAGAGTGTCAAAACAAATTTGTTTAGAAGTAGAAATTGGAACTAAGGTTATACTAATGAATTTTTTAGTAGTAACAGGTTTGAATTTGGATTTTATAATGGGTTGTGATTTTTTGGGAAATAGTAAGGCAAAGATTGATTTTGAAAATAAAATGATTAATTTTAAATTGGACAATGTTGAAGTAACTACAAAATTCATTAGTAGAAGTAAAGATGTGTATAGGCCTATGTGTAGTTTAAAGATATGTAAAGAAAGTGAAGTAATTGTTCAAGATGAAAGTGAAGAACTAAATGAGGTTAAATGTCAATTGGAAAGTACAGTCTGTTCTTTTTATAATGAATTAATGCAAGAAGAAACTGAAGTAAATAGTAATGAATTAAAATGGGAAGAGATAATGGAAAGTGTTTTAGAAAGTGCAAATTTAGAAAATGGGTATCATAGGGAGAAATTTAAAGTAATTTTGAATCATTATAGGGATATTTTTTCAGATAAACCAGGGAAGATTTTAAATTTTAAAGCCAAGATAAATATTGATAAGAGTGTACAATTCGTAAATAAGTCATATGCAGTACCTCATTCAAAAAGAGAGGCTGTAAACCAAGAATTAGAACGAATGATAGAAAATGAAATAATAGAAAATTCAAATAGTCCATATTCAAATCCGTTAGTATGTGTAATTAAGAAAGATGGTTCTGTACGTTTATGCTTGGATGCTAGACAAGCAAATAAATTAATTATTCCTGATAGAGAGGCGCCTGAAAATATTGACGATTTGCTTCAAAGATTTGAGGGGGTTAAATATATAACGAGTATAGATTTAGTTAGTGGGTTTTGGCAGGTTGAGTTGGACGAAGAGTCCAGGAAATATGTTGCATTTACTTTTAATGGGAGAAATTTGCAATTTAAACGATTACCATTTGGGTTAAATGTAAGCACGTCAATATTTAAAAAAGGTTTATCTCATGTCATGGGTATGGAAGTTTCATCCTTCGCAGTTGTTTACGTTGATGACATCTGCATAGCGTCGAGAACATTTGATGAGCACATTGAGCATTTGGCTAGACTTTTTGATAGATTGAGAAAATACAATGTGACTATTAAATTAAGTAAGTCAAATTTTTGTAAAAGGGAAATAAATTTTTTGGGGTACATAATTTCAGATTTAGGTATAAGGGCAGATGAAAGTAAAATTAAAATAATAGAGTCTTTTCCAGAGCCAAGAAATTTGAAACAACTTCAAAGTTTTTTGGGTCTCTGTAACTATTACAGGAAGTTTCGAAAACATTATGCAGAATTAACGTCACAATTTAAACATCTGCTAGGAAATAGTAAAATAGGTAAACAGTGGATATGGGGCGAAAAAGAAAGCAATGTTTTTAATGAAATTAAGAGAGAATTTTTAAAATGTGTAGTGTTAAAACATCCTGAATTTAGTAAACCATTTTTTATGAACACAGATGCATCAGATTTAGCACTTGGTGCAGTATTGTATCAATTAGATGAAGATAATAATCACAAGGTGATCGCATTCGCAAGTAGAAGCTTACAGGATTTTGAATTAAGGTATACAATTACCGAAAAAGAGTTACTTAGCATAATTTTTGCCTGCAAAAAATTCAGAAATTACATATTAGGAAATAAAATAATTGTAAAGTCTGATCATAAAGCCTTGATGTTTTTAAAAAATTGTAAGTTAACTCATGGGAGACTATTAAGGTGGATGTTGTACTTACAGGAGTACAATTTAGAAATTGAATACTGTCCTGGGAAAGATAATGTGGTTGCTGACGCATTGTCTAGAATTGATAATAAAGAAATAATTAGAAAGAACGAAGAGGGTGTGATCAGAATTTACAAAATGCAATTAGAAAAACAGTCAAAATTTAGAGACAAGAAAGTAAAAGAGTTATTCAAACATTTAGTTTCGGAACAATTAAAGGATTTAAAGTATAAAGAAATAATTGAGAATTTGAAAACAAAAGGTAAAAATTATGATAAGTTAATTAGATTTTTTGTAATACATCAGGATGTTTTATTTAGAAAAAGTAATGAAGTGGATAGTTTTAAGATTTGTACACCGAGTACGATGATTAGTACCATAATTGATGATTGTCATGAGAGATATGGCCACATAGGAGGTGGAAAATGTTATCGTATGTTAAGAGAAACTTTTTATTATCCAAAACTTGAAAAAATTGTTAGAATGAAATTAAGGGAATGTGATTTATGTCAAAAAAGTAAGGTTAGTAATAAAAAACAAGAGGGGTTAATGATTAATATTTTGCCAGAGAAACCGTTAGATTTAGTTGCAGTAGATTTGTTTGGGGAACTACCAACTGGTAGAGGGGGGGGTAAAGTACATTTTTGTTATGGTAGATGTTTTTTCTAAATTTATAAAGCTTTATCCAGTAAAAAGAGCAATTTCACAAGTTTTGGCAGATAAAATAGTTAAGAATTACATGAGTGAGGTTGGAAAACCAAAGGTTATCCTGAGTGATCATGGTAGTCAATTTCAGTCGCAAGTATGGTATGAAACATTGGGCTGGGAAGGAATTCACATAAGACATACTTCTGTTTATCATCCACAAAGTAATCCTAGTGAGAGATGCATGAGGGAACTTGGAAAAATGTTCCGCATTTACGTCCACGAACAACACAACAGGTGGCCAGAATATGTAGGATTTATAGAAAGGTGCATAAATCACTCTATCCATGATTCAACTAATTTTACGCCATATGAACTGATTTACAAAGAAAGATGTCCTAGGATATATAGAGAATTTTTAGAATTTCCTGACAACAGAGAGATAGAGTTTGAAGAAAAATTGGTATTAACAAGAAAAAATTTAAAGATGAAGGCAGAACAGAGAAAGCGTTTTCACGATAAGAATTTAAAACCTGTAAGGTATAATATAGGAGATTTAGTCTTAATAAAGAATCATTACTTGTCGTCTT
>JAGFPH010015612.1:1586-12772 GCA_018207615.1 Philaenus spumarius | reverse complement strand
AATTGAGTGTGTTGTTCTTCGGTGAAGTTCGGTTTTTGCGATATATTTACACGTTGAGTTCGGATGGTGTAACTATAAGACAGAGGAACTGTCGGATTGTTTTTGATCAGCTTGCCTGGCTCGGCTCTAAAAATTCAAAACGGCGAAGTTGGGTACCAATTGCAATGTTAAATAACCAAAACATACCTTCACTATTAAGCATATTTTGTCAAAAAACGAAAGCTGTATTTTTAGCGAATTTCCATAGGAAAAATGAGCTATTGCAGTGGCCCTTATGGTAACACCCACGGTCGGGAGTAGCAATTGAGCACCGATCATGGTCCCCAGAACATATTTTGGACAGGGTAGCGTCCTCTTAAGGGGGCGCTTCCCTGTCCGCCATATTGAATCTAATTCCCATAAGAGCAATGCTACAGAATAAGTTATTTTTTTCTATTAATTCGTGGAATAAATTAAAAAATTTGGTTTCATTTTGAAGTACTATCATATGCGGATGTTGATTGCCGAATACATTTGCCAAAACCGTTTTATTGTTTTCATAAACGTATGATATAAATAGTAAAAAATAGTAAACTTTATTAATTTTTTACTCAATTGCAAAAAGAGATATTGCAAAAAACCTTAGCAATCAACACCCACAATTTATTTTACTTTAAGAAAAAAATACACCTTTCGTTTTTTGACAAAAACAACATAAAAATATGCTTAATAGTGAAGGTATGTTTGGTTATTTAACATTGAAATTGGTACCCAACTTCGCCGTTTTGAATGTACGGAGCCGGGCCTTAAATGCCAAACCGTTTGTTCTGATTTATTATTTTCATTACGTCTTCGTTGTTTTGGCGACAGAAATTTCAAACTAAACGAACACAAAACAAAATATACAAAAAGAAGTAACGGAGAAACTATCAGAACGTGTTCTACTAGTGAAAATACAGAAAAGTTCATACATACATAGGTTCAGTAGGCTTCGTTTTCTAGTTATCCACCATTTTTTTTTTTTTAGAAAATACTTGATACTTTTTTTGTAAAGTTGACGTGTTTCAGGTTAATTTCACGTTAAAAATTTGTAACGGCCGTTTTGAAAATTACGGAAACAAATTCTATGGTGTTTGGTTCACTCGTAAATCGTAACATACAAAAGGCTTACACCAAATTTGAACACAATTTCTTATCTATTTCTGGAGTTATTGACCAGGCAACGAAGACGAAAAAAGACCAAATAGAGGAAAAATTACCCCCAAAAATGGCAAAGAAACGAAAAAATCTAAATTTTTCAAAAACGGCTCTTACGATTTTGATAAAATTTGGCTTATTTGTAGCCCCTAATGTACCCTACCATATGCAAAAAAAACGCATCTTTCTAAAAATTCTCGTTTAGGTAATATTAATACTAATAACTGATTTTTGGATGGTTTGGGCCGAAAAAAGGGGGTCGTTTTTCAAAAATTTTCAAAACCTTTTTTTCGTGCATCTATACAGGCCTAATTAATTGACATGTTTGGTGCAAATTTGTTAATAATAATAATAATATTTATTAGTTATTCTCCTACTGTAATGTATCCCCTCTCCTACTTTAATACAATTATAAAGTCACAGTGAATCTGTTTTTTCTTTCTCCTAACTATACGTAGTATATGGAGAAAGTATTTTTTTTTCGACCAAATTTTTGAATTTCAATTTTTAGTGGAATTATCTGTTTCGGTGCACCCTGAACTCCCAAAAATTGTTTAGTGGAATTATCTGTGTTGGTGCTCGCTGAACCCAAAAATATTTTTAGTGGAATCATTTGTTTTGGTGCTCCCTGAATCCAAAAAAGTGTTTTTTTGGTGATGTCTGTCCGTGTGTCCGTTAGGATGTGTACAGAACAGAACATTTATTGGTCCTTCAGCACAAGTACAACATTGCAATAGACTTCGTCACATACAGTTTAGTCATTAAAACTAACATAACTAATATTAAACACAGGCTTACCAAATATTTACATAACATTCCAAATAATCCGCCAAGTTATAAAATGGGTGCTTTTTCAGCCAACCATAAAAAGTATGATATAAATCATCATTTGTCAAGTTTTGAAAAGTGGCAGGCCTATTATTGAATAGTTTAATTCCTAAAACTAAATGATAATTTTTGGATTTATTTAATCTATGTCTTGGTTGTTCAAGAATATGACCAAATCTTGTATTATGATTATGAATTAAACCTCTAACTTGATAGAGCTGGAGACCATACGAACCGTCCGATTTTGATGATATTCGGTATGTAGGTGTAGTGCTGGAATATCTCCAGGCGTTTTTCATTTTTTCAAATTTTAGATTTTTAAGGGGTCTTACCCCCTAAAAATGGCAAAAAAACGAGAAAAATCTAAATTCCTCAAAAAAGGCTATTACGATTTTGATTAAATTTGGCTTCTTTGTAGCCCCTAGTGTACCCTACCATATGCAAAAAAAAACCGCATCTTTCTAAAAATTCTCGTTTAGGTAATAATAATAATAACTGATTTTTGGGGGTTTGGGCCAAAAAGGGGGTTGTTTTTCAAAACCTTTTTTTCGTGCATCTATACAGGCCTAATTGACATGTTTGGTGCAAATTTGTTCGAAATCGATCGAATAGTTTTCTTTCTAGCTCTAGATAATAATAATAATAATAATTATTATTATTAGTTACTCTCCTACCCCGTCTACAATTATGAAGTCACAGTGAATCTGTTTAATAATTTAAATATGTTTGTGAGAAAGTATGTGCCAGTTTCTGGTACCGTTTATTTCTTATAATAGTGATAACAATAATAACTAAACAAATAATGTACGAAACTACGAGGTTAAATTTAAATGTATATTTGTTTCGGGCGTTGTCATCTCCCGGCACGAATTAATTCTTACCCACTTTATTATTTCAACAATACTTTCAGTCGGTACACAGATTGCCCAACATTATGAATGTACAAGTTAAGTAGGGCTAATAAGAAGGACAGACAGAAAGAATATTTTACCATAAAGCCTTGTTGTGTTTTGCCGGAACAAAGACTTTGTATAACTGGGTCTAGGTCAGAGTCGCCCGAGCTATGCATTTAGGCCAACCCAAAACATTCTATCTAGGTTGCAGCTTGGCGCGCGCGCGCTCTCTTTATCCATTCTACACAACTGTTTCACAGAGTAAGTAATTTAGCAGATGTTTTAATTCGATACTAATACCACCGCGCAGACGCAATGCGCATGCTCCGACAGTGATACGAACATAACCTAAAAATTAGCGGATTCAAAACAGCTGATGGTTAATTTAGCCTGTAAGAGAATTTAGTATCGAAGTCACTTCATAAAATAAAATAAAGAAATAGGATAGTAATAAGGAAATTACTATAGGTATATTACATGATATTTAGTCCGTCACATGACTTCGTTATGCTGTCTTATTTACGACGCGTTTCGAGATCGTAATCATATTTTCAATTATATATTACCACTTTTCATACTTGATCATTAGTTTATCATAGGAAGACCCACGAATGCTTCACACGCCAACCCTTATGCTCGCTTCGCTCGCACAATTGTGACGGAAATAGTTTAGAAAACCTACAATACAAGGAATATTATTAATTATTATGGAAAAATATTTTCGACTTTACGAATACGAAACTAGTTCATAAACGGGGTCATATCTCAGAAACTAATCATCCGATATGAGTGAAACTACATGCTGTTTTGAAGAAGAGTATATAGAGTGTATTTTATAAGTGGCCCACCATTAGTATCTTGTAAACTATAAATGTGACCTCAAATTTTAAACAGCGAGACCTTTCTTGTTTTTTGAGAAACTAAAAACTATGTAGATAAAATATTGGCGGTAAACATTGGAATTTTGTATGGAACACCCTGTATTTCAAGACTTTATGTTCATGGTTTTTTTCATACTTCTAACCATTTAAAAGTTAGAGATGTGTAAAGCTTTGAAAACACCCTAACTAAACGGAAGATATTTTTGTATGGAAACGTTTTGAACCAATGGAAACGTTCTAAACACAAACAAAACATCGTTTAGACAAACAAATTACATATTAAATAAACGGTACCAGGAACTGGCACATACTTTCTCGCAAACATATTTAAATTATTAAACAGATTCACTGTGACTTCATAATTGTAAGAGGGGTAGGAGAGGTGATTTATTAAAGTAGGAGATTAACTCAAAAATATTATTATTATTATCTAGAGGGAAAACTATTCGATCGATTTCGAACAAATTTGCACCAAACACGTCAATTAAACGTGTCTAGTTTGTATAGATGCACGAAAAAATGTTTTGAAAATTTTTGAAAAACAACTTCCAAAATTCAGTTTTTATTATTATTAGCTAAACGAGAATTTTTAGAAAGATGCGGTTTTTTGCTTAAGGGCTACAAATAATCCAAATTTTATCAAAATCGTCACAGGAGTTTTTTTTTATATAATAATTGATTTTTTTTGGTTTTTTGCCAAAAAGGGGGTTGTATTTCAACATTTTTCAAACCCGTTTTTCGTGCAGATTTGTTCGAAATCGATCAAATAGTTTTCGCTCTAGCTTTGTTTACATACAGACATTTTTTTAAAACCACTTTTTGTAGACTCAGGGGGTCCCAAAACGGATATTTCCACAAAAACCTCAACATCGGTTTTTTTGCGATCACTATACTTTCTCTATACTATAGTATAGTGAGAAAGTATAATCAACAAAATAATAGTTTTTTTTTTTAACCACAATACAGAGGAATAAGTGACAAAACTACAAATTTATCACGCATGAAATAAACGGTACCAGAAACTGGCACATACTTTCTCACAAACATATTTAAATTATTAAACAGATTCACTGTGACTTCATAATTGTATTAAAGCAGAAGAGGAGATACATTATTATTAGCTAAACGAGAATTTTTAGAAAGATCAGTTTTTTGCATATGGTAGGGTAAATTAAGGGCTACAAATAAACCAAATTTTATCAAAATCGTTTGAGCCGTTTTTTTATAAAAAAATAATATCTGATTTTTTGGGTTTTTTTTTTGCCAAAATCGGGGTTGTTTTCAAAACCATACAGGCCTACTTGACGTGTTTGGTGCAAATTTGTTCGAAATCAATCGAATAGTTTTCGCTCTAGCTTTGTATACATACAGACAGACATTTTGGAAAAACCAATTTTTTGGACTCAGGGGGTCACAAAACGGATATTTCCACAAAAATCTCAACATAGATTTTTTTTCAATCACTATACTTTCTCTATACCTACTATAGTATAGTGAGAAAGTAAAATGAAGTTGATAACAGATGTTCAATATCAGCTGTTGATTCTCATTGTTGTTCAACGAAAGCCCTCTATTTATTAAGCAACAAGTTCTAATTATTTTTAATAGTTTTATATTGGGGAAATGGCGGCCAACTATCGAATTTTTTTAAGGAACGCCCTATATTTTATGATGATTTTGGATTTTACTGAATTCTGGATCCTGAATCAGCTGGTATTGAACATCTGTAACAAACTTAATTTTTCATGTGTGGCAAATTTGTGGTTTTGTCACTTAGTTCCTCCGTATTATGAGTTAAAAAAACAACAAAAATCGTGTCTGTTGATTTTTAAAAGTTATTTCTGTAAACAATGTTTTGTTAGTGTTTGGCGTTTTCATTGGTTGAAAACTTTTCCATACAAAAAAATCTTCCGCTCGGTTAGGGTGTTTTGAAAACTGTATTAAACACTCCTCTAACTTTTAACCGGTTAGTCGTATCAAATAAACCCCCAGAACAAAATTAAATATACATACAATAATTTTAGGTTAGGCCAAGACTGATGAACGAACATTTTATGTTTATTGAATGTACTTCAGCGCTTGATGATAAAATCTGAACTACGCCGGAAGGAACCGACCGTCTCTTAATTTAAATTGATGAACCAAAACACATGTTTCTTGAATGTATTTACATTCATTGCCATATCAACCTATTTTGTAACGCTTTTTCGTTACTCGTATTTTAAATTTACCTTTGCCGTAGCAACCAGTTTATAACACTTTTTCTCGTTACGCATTACATTTTCTATTTGTTAACTCCTACCGCAAGCCGCGTTAAGGAACTTCGTTCCAAAAGTCTTAAAATAACTACAAGTCCAAAATCATCATAAAATAATTCGACCACGCAGCTGAGCCGCTGACGTGAGTTGAGCAAATTTCCAAAATTAAGTTTATATGCCTATGTTTTAGGGTTTCAACCAACAATTTGGGAAATAGGTCTACTCACGAAGGCGTTAAACAGCTGTCTGTGTGTACGCAATATATTAGTAGAATTTGTTTCCTCCTAGTGCCTCACGAGTTTGCACCACTTGGCTTTGAACTGGGTACTTTTATGGTATTTTACGTTTTTGTCGATTTTGATGGAACCAAGCGAGCTATAAGGTCGCGTAAAAAAACAAAATGTGCAGAATAACATCCTACATTTATATTGTTAGAAAAAACTCTAAAAAATTTTCATTCTCGTAGTAAAAATCTCAAAAAAATAGTTACTTCCGGTCAAAAAACGTACTTCCGGTTGTTGGATTTTTTTGGCTAACGAACTCGTCCGAGCCACATAGACAACCAACACGTGTACCAAATTTGGACCAAATCGGACTTAAAATGCGGCCGCTAGAGTGCGAACACATATATATATATATATGAATTTTAATGACACCCCAAAACGTGTTCTGGGGACCATGATCGGTGCTCATTTGCTACTCCCGACCTTGGGTCTTACCATAAGGGCCACTGCAATAACTCATTTTTCCTATGGAATTTTGCTAATAAGGCGTTCCATACAAAATTCGAAAGTTGACCGCCATATTGGTAAATGGCGGCCATTTAAAAATATTTTAACTAAATATTTTTTTAATTTCTCAAAAAACAAGGAAAGGTTTACGATTTAAAGTTTGATGTCAGGTTTATAGTTTACAAGACCCCAATGGTACCTATCATTTATAAAAGACACCTTGTACATATTTATCCTGGGCTCTAATGTGTTGCTTACAAATTGAAAAAGACACGAGGCTGTACGTTTGTAAAACACTGAAGCAATTTCCTGATCTTTTTAAAATGTCGCGATGTATAAGGCTAAACTATAACAAAACTTACAGTAGTCGTAAAATTGTAAAAACATATAGCATCCAAGAAAACCAGTCTGCTGCACTATTAAATATATACACCTTCGACAAATTATTTAGTGAACCTTTTAGCGTTGTAGTCACTTCAAACCTTTTAAAACTGAAACCTCAACAATTTCAACAGCTCAAATATTAATCCCTCTCTTCAGTAACAAAAGCAATACATAAATCCCATTTCAGTTCACTCTTGTAAAATCACCCACGAATCTGCACAAAATATTAATCACCACTCTCTCGTCAGTCTTCAAAATCTTAATAAGTATGCATGTCATTGTGTTATTTCATTACTGTAGCCTATATTATACTAGAGGAATCCCATGCGTGCTTCGCACGCCAACCCCGCTGGGACCTTCTGCACACTAAATCTGTTATGATTTCTTTATAATAAAGGTGTAGGATTAATAATAACCCCAAAGGTAAGATGGTAAATAATTTTAAATGTTCAAATCAAATTATTTCGTACATTTTATAACAGCAGTTGTAATAAAAGCTAAAAGAACCAGCAAGGTCTACACTTAATAAAAACCTAACCTAAAAATTAAAAATACAAATAATTGCTCCAAAGTTTGAAATCAGGTGTTAATGGAAATATTAAAACAAACAGCTGTTTTATCTGTTATTTTATTCAATTGGTTGCTATGGTAATAAATGTAAATACACGTGTTGGTTGATCAGTCTAGGCCTAACCTATGGATTTTTTTCCGACTAAATTTACAAATATTGAAATAAAACATGTTTATAGCCTATGTTATTCAGGGATAATGTAGATTTTTATTAGTAAACCTATTTTTTCAATCGGTTCAGTAGTGCCAGAGATTACCCCCTACATACAAACAAACACATTTACCTCTTTATAATATTAAGTACCTGGGCGACCGAGCATCGCACAGTATTTTTTTATTTTTATTTTTTTTAGGAAAATGTATGTAAATAGGAATCACATACTGAAAAAATATGAATATTTTTAGATCTTACTTACACTGTTTGTAAAACATCTGGATTGTAATCTATAATGTATCTATAGTGACTTCAAAGGTGGTATATAAAAGAAGTTCAGAGATTGCGTAGGCGAAAAGAGTTACTTAGCGCATTTTTGCAGACATAATACCTATCGCATTCGATTCCTGACGTTCAAAAACCCCTGTATGCAAATGTCCATCCAAATCGTTAGAGCCGTTAGCGAGATCCCAGAAATAAATGTATATATACAAATATACAATAATTGTTCGTTTAAATAAGACTAGGGGCTCTGCTCCTGGACGCTTCGCTCGCAGTTGGAAAATTCGCTAAAGAATCTCGTTAATCTTTGGCTCGTTTGTACATAGGTTTGTAAAATTATGAAACCAGGCTTAAATATATTAACAGTAATTCAAGATTAATTATAACCTCAAATACATGCTTTAGAAACGTGAGAGGCTTTCATTAAGATTTTAGTCCTAGTTCTACTATCTTCTGTCAACTAAAGTTTTGAAACCAGGCCTAAATTTAGTAAAAATGATTGCAGGATTAACATAACCTCAATACTATGTTTCAGAAATGAGCCAAGCCTATTTTACAAAATTGACTATTAGAATTTATCCATCTTTGCAAGTTTAAATTTTTTTTTTACAAAATAATTTGTTAAATCAGGCCAAATTTATTGTAATTCCAACGTGCTAAAGCCTTCGGCCTCAGATGGCTGCTTCGCTTCGCTCACAGTTGGAAAATTCGCTAAAGAATCTCGTTAATCTTTGGCTCGTTTGTACATAGGTTTGTAAAATTATGAAACCAGGCTTAAATATATTAACAGTAATTACAAGATTTATTATAACCTCAAATAGTATAAATTAGCTTGTTTTTTTAACAGTAATTAAAAACTATCCAATGAACAGCTGATTTTGGATAATACTCAATCTCAGTTCTATTCTACTCTATTTCCAACGTGCTGAAACAGTATAAATTGGCTTGTTTATAAACAGCTGTTTTCATCGCTTTATTTACTATTTCCTTGTTATTTTGTAACCAACATGGCAACCCATAAGACCCTATGTTAAAATTTTTCAACTTTTAAATTAGATTTTCTGAAAAAATTGCGTTTTTTCACGAAATACAACTATATGGGTGTACTTGAAAATCAAAACTACACCTAAATACAAAATTTCTTTGAATTCGGTAGAGCTGTTTTCGAGATCCGCGACAGATACAAAGATACATACAAAGATATTTACAAGAATTGCTCATTTAAAGTAATAGGATTAGATGAAAATATAGAAAAAAATGAATGTTTGCTTCTTTACCCTCTATAGACTCATAAACTATTCGACCGATTTCACTGAAAATTTCACAGTTTATCCATATCATTGCCAGGAGTGTTTAGACGTTACAATTACTACAGTGTAAGGGGTTGAAATATAAGTTAAACATTTGAATTTTTAATGCATTTCAGAGCAATGGATTTTATCTTATTTATTAAAACTATTAACATTCAAATAAACGGTACCAGATAACTGCCACATACTTTCTCCCAGTTAAAATTTTATACCTTCAGAAGAGTAGCATATACGAGGTGGTTATTTAGAATTGCAAAAGTAGGACATACCATGGAAAATATTAGATGCATGTAACACACATCCATATTATATTAGGATATTATTAGTATTATTTAAACTATTCTATCGATTTCGAACAAATTTACACCAAACATGTCAATTAGACCTGTATAGATGCACGAAAAAGTGTTTGAAAATATTTGAAAAACAACCCCCTTTTTGGCCAAAACCCCCCAAAAATCAGTTATTATTATTATTATTACCTAAACGAGAATTTTTAGAAAGATGCGTTTTTTTGCATATGGTAGGGTACATTAAGAGCTACAAATATCCAAATTTTATCAAAATCGTTAGAGCTGTTTTTGAGAAAATGTATTTTTCTCGTTTTTTGACCATTTTTTGGTGGGTAAACCCCTTAGAAATAAAAAATTTGAAAAAATGGAAACAAACGCCAGGAGATATTCCAGAACTACACCTACGTACCAAATTTCATCAAAACCGGACGGTTGGTATGGTCTCCAGCTCTGTACACATCCTTACAGACACACGGACAGACATCACCAAAAACACACTTTTTTGGGTTCAGGGAGCACCAAAAAAAATAATTCGACTAAAAATATTTTTGGGTTCAGAAAGCACCAACACAGATAAATCCACTAAACAATTTTTTGGGTTCAGGGAGCACCGAAACAGATAATTCCACTAAATATTCAAATTCGAAAATTTGGACGAAAACAATACTTTCTCCATATACTACGTATAGGGTGGAGATAGTAAAAACGATGGTTTTAGGCTAGTTTTGGTCGTTGTAGACAATTACCAAGAAATTACGTTTTTAGTTTTTTTGTCGATAACTCGGTTGTCCTTTGCCCTACAGAAACGATAAAAAAAGCATTTTGTCTGTCGTTAAAAAATAAAAACATTTTGTCTCCTGTACATGTTTTGTAAAGTTAACGGTTTTCAAGATATTCCGCATTAAAAATTTGTAGCGGCCGCCATTTTGAAAATTATAAAAATAAATTCTTGGCGTTTGGTACACTTGTAATTCTTAACACGCAAAATACTTATTCCAAATTTTAACTCGATATCTCATCTATTTCTGGAGTTACAGTGAGTTTTTTTGAAAAAACAAAATGTCGAATTACGACTAAACCAAGCCGAATCCGAAAAAATGTTACTGAACCTTTTTTTTATTTATTTTAATGAATACAATACGATCCTGTACAGCCCGCTACGGTTTTTTGGGACAACCTGTACATCATCTGTAATGAAACCCCAAAACCGTGTTCTGGGGACCATGATCGGTGCTCATTGGCGACTCCCGACCTTAGATATTTCCATACAATAGCTCATCTTTCCTAAGGAAATTCGCTAATAATATCGATTCAAAATACCAAACGCAAGGATTTTAATCTCGCCCAATACATTTTTTTCGAACGGGTAAGGTAACCACATACAGGGTGTTACAAAAATGTGTGATGGGCTATACAGGACCTGATT
>JAGFPH010015610.1:4500-20877 GCA_018207615.1 Philaenus spumarius | reverse complement strand
ATTTAAACGCATCGATGAGAATTCTCGTTGCCTTACACTCGGATGCCGGTATGTAGCCGAACGCAATCGACGAGAATTCTCGTTGCCTGACGCTTATAGGGTTAAGTAACTTAAAACTCCTTAATTAAGAAATTCAACACAATTTTTTAAACTCTTGCCGACCCTGGCAAAATTTGTTTCAGAATTGGATATTATAAACATAGTTATTATGAATTAGCAATGTAGCTAACTGATCAAATTTCATTGCGTAAATCTTAATTTTCATGAAGTTTTAAAGTGATAGAAATATAAATTTAAAAATACAGTGCCTAATTTGTAGCCAAATTTCATATTTTAATACCTGCAAGATTAAACTTGGAACTGGTGGGCATTTCAGTTTGTTGTGGAAGTAAGTTGTGAGGCCCAAGTATATTAATCTACTAAATTACTATACTATACAACTGCACCAGAGAAACATTTTGATCTAACTATCAAAAAGAATTTATGTTAATGATTTATTAATACTGTATTTAAAAAAAATATTTCATGTAAACATTGAAATAGTTGCACAATTCTCAAAATCAAAGTTTAGTGCAAGCCTACAGAAACATTTTTTACAATTACATTATTACTGTGTACAGGATGAACTAAAAGTCTGGAGACAACCCTGTAACTTTTGAGTGAGTGATTGAGAAAAAAAACTCAGGTAATGTTTACTAGGTACAAATATGTACTTTTTTACGCATAAGACAACGTTGTTAACATTTTGAAAGAAATTTTGGGGGCAGCTCAAAAATTGTTTTTCACAAACCCCTGTCATGTGACCATTCATTTTAAATTTGTAGTAGGGTTGAGATAGAGACCTATAATTTTCACTGTTAGTTTTGTTTGTTTGTTAATACCTTTAAAATAAATGGTCACGTGACAGGGGTTTGCGTGTACAAATTTTGAGCTGCCCTCAATATTTTCAATTTTTGAAACGTTGGCGAAGTTTATCCATACATAAAAATGCATCCTGATATTCCTTTGATTTGGCTCTTCATCAATCACTCTCTAAAAAGTTAGAAGGATTTGAATCATTCTCGTCTTTAACTGTAAATAACTTTAGATAGGAATTAAATAGAGACCTTTAATTTTCGTTATTTACATTCTTGTAGCAATACCTTTAAAATGAGGGGTCACAAGGCATTGGCGGATCCAGGGGGGTTGGGCTGTGGGGGCTGCAGCCCTCCTTTGGGTTATTATAGTTTTGTTTAATCATCTAAGTGGCAGACTGCTCAATTGAGGAGTAGTCTCACACAACACAACTTGTATCGAATAATTTCACCCACTAAATATTATCAAATCTCAATAAAATGAAAACCATTCGAAAGAAAAGGTTTTAAACTTCAATTTTTGTATATTTACAAATTTCTTCTAAAAAGTATATTTACATATGTAATCATCGTTGTAAAATTGTAGTTGCCTAAATCAATATTGATGCCGCGCTAGAAAGCATAAGGAAATGACTCAAACTCGTCACTTTTTAAAGGCACATAATCGTTAGACAGGCTTGTTTTGAGAAGAAGATAAGGACACCACTGTATTTGTCAAGATTTTAACTTTCTACCACGATCTTCTAATCATGCGTCACTCTTTTAGTTTCTTAGATATGGATTTGTCTGTAAACCCTTGCCATTGGACAGTTTTCAAAAAATGAGAAAGCACATTTTGCAATCGATGTATCAGTTACAAATCTATATGCAGTATTCGTATGATAATTTTTAAATCGATTTGAAGTGCAAGTTCTATATTTTAGTTTAATATAAGGAGAACCTGGTTTAGTGTTCCGAACTATTCGGGTATTTCCGTGAAATATGTACATTTTCAACGCCTTAGGCGCGTTAGCCGTTACCTTTTCCTGTCTGGCTGGAACTATATAGGCCTACTATACGTTTCTGAGAATTTTGTTTGATTGTTGTAATTTAGTGAAATAAGTTGTTACAGTAAATCTATTTAAAATTTTCAAGTATACAGTTCAATTCTATTGTTTATTCTCTACTACAATTTGTTATAATAAACTTTATTTTTGGGTAAAGCTTATAATCCTTAATTCCTATTAAAAATGGGTGATCGTGAAATAGTCTAAAAGACGTTTTCAAGCACTGTATTCCAAAAAATATATTCTATAAAGAGACAGCCCTCTCCTTGAAAACCGGCTGGATCCCCCCCATGCAAGGCAGGGGTTTGCATTTAAGATTTTTGAGCTGCCCCCAAAATTTCCCATTTTGGAAATGGCGGTTGTATGGCAGCGGAAAGCAGTGGTGTATGGCAGTGGAAAGCAGTGGTGGTTGTATGGCAGTGCGGCGAAAGTAACAACCCTGTGACGTCACAGCGTAGAACCGGCTGGCAGCACTATCGAGAGGAAGTGGTTGAGCCCTTATACTAGCAATTCTCGTCGGCCCTGCATATAAGTGCTTTTACAATGAAGGTCTTACTTTGATGTTCGCCGTATGCAAACAACAGTTACATTTGGAGAATACGCAAATGTATAATCAATGTTTTTCTGTTCTCAAGTAAATTAATTGAAAACATTTTTTTCGTCTTGTGTATAACCAAATAACTCACAGACAATATAATTTACGAATATAGTTCAGATGTGTATGAACAACCTCTCTTAAAAAATTGGAGAAAGATTAGTAAAACAGTAGCTAGATTTATGAATACCAATATGGGTGTCCCATAAGTAAACAGCCAACTATTGTTACCCGGTTAGCCATAGTAAAAGTAGACGGTTAATGGTTCTATGGGTCAAAATAAGAAAACAATTCTTATAAACATAGGTCCGAAAACGCTTCCTTTTCCAGATATCCGCCATTTTGTTTTTGTACAAAATAATTCATATATAGAGAACGATGTGACTGATTGTGTTTAAACTTGTCATGAAGTTTAACCTAACAGTGAAATATCTTAAAAAAAATAACCGATTAAGTCCAATCATGCGTTGCAAAATGGCGGATTTTTGGAAATTTCATACCTAAATTATTTAAAAACCGTACGTCTTAACAAAAAAATTCAAGATACCTTTTGTGTAGCCCTTTTGATTCCCTATTGGATGGTGTAACTTTTAAAACAATCGGTTGAAGGATAATAGCTAGGTTAAAGATAATATCAGCTTATGTACACACAATATTGCTGTGTTTATCGTGTTGGTATAGTATGCCGGGTTGAACAAACCAATTATTACACGTAAATGAACTATTATACTTCATTAGATTGTTTTGAAAATTACACGATCCGATAGGGAATTAAAAGGGCTACACAAAAGGTATCTTTACATTTTTTGTTAAAATGTACGGTTTTTGAGTAATTTTGGTTAAAAGTTTTTAAACAGCCGCCATTTTGAAACAAAAGATTGGATTTAATCGATAATTTTTCTTGAAATATATCATTGTTAGGTTAAACTTCATGCCAAGTTTGAACTCAATCAGTCAAACCGTTCTCTAGACATGAATTATTTTGTACAAAAAATAAAAAATAAAAATGGTGGATATATGGAAAACGAAGCGTTTTCTGGTCTATGTTTATATGGACTTTTTTTCTTATTTTGACCCATAGAACCATTTCCCGAAATTTGGCTGTGTAGGCCTACTTATGGGACACCCTGAATAGTTATTTAACGAGTAAAGTATACAGTATAAACTTATTTACAAAATCTTGTAGTTCGTGTTACAAAAGGAATAACGAAGAAGGCACTAAAGTTTTATAACTGCTTGATAACACCTGAATTAGAGCATGGGATTGCTCTAATCAACTAAAACTGTAACATAAATTTTTCTTTTTACTTTCTCCCCCTATACCATAGTATATGGAGAAAGTATTGTATTCGTCAACATTTTCGAGTTTGAGTTTTTGGTGGAAATATCCGTTTTGGGTCCCCCTGAACCTAAAAAAGTGGTTTTCGGAGTGATGACTGTGTGTCTGTGTGGATGTTATCAGACCTAGAGCCTAAACCAGTCGTCCGATTTTGATGAAATTTGGTATGGAGGTACTAATCTACGGTATCTCCAGGCTTTTTTTTTCATTTTTGTGAATTTTTTATTTTTAAGTTTAATTTTCCCATACAAACCTTTAAAATAACGGAAAAATCAACTTTTCTCAAAAACGGCTCTAACGATTTTGATTAAAATTGTATAGTTTATTAGGGACCTAACGTACTATAAACTGTAAAATTTTAATCAAAATCGTTCGAGCCATTTTTGAGAAAAGTTGGTTTTTCCGTTATTTTATGGATTTTTATGGGAAAATGACTGTTAAAAATAAAAAAATCACAATAAATTGGTAATAGTATTTTTTTATTAAGTTTCTATAATGAGGGAGAAAGTATGTGTCAGTTTCCTGATACCGTTTATTTTAAATTACATTACAGATCTAACCTCGAAATTTTACAACTATAGTATTGACACATTTGATTATCTTTGTAGGTTAGTTGGAGAGAGAATACAGAATACGAATATCAAGTTTACGAATATTGACCCAGATTAGAGGCTATTTGTAACGCTAGGATACGTTTTAACACTTTAAGTAATAGCATAGATCATGAATAATTTAGGTTATCCAAATACAATGGTAATAGTAAAATAACTAGTTGTAACCTAAAAATTAAGACATCAATCATTATCCAAATCACTTCTTAAACAGCGATTTATGTATGGGGGAGGTGGGGGGGGGGTGTCAGGTCAGTACCGGGGATTTGAATTTAAACCCTTTTAACACGTTCACTGCTAAGGACGCACATGTGAGCTTGACACTGAACACTATGAGAAGCCAGGGCTATAGCTCTGATGAGAAGTGGCCGACCCACAGTGCTTAGCACGCCAACCCCGGTATTGGGAGAATTTTCAGTACACAGAGCATTGCGTGCTTCGCACGCCAATTTTAAGCATATGTGCTACGGATGCACATGTGCGTCCGCTTTAAAATATTAGTGATTATTACGTAGAAAGGTTCAAAAATAAAAAAAGAAAGTTATTTCTACTCATTTAAGCCGTACAGTAAATATAAAAATAAAAGGTCAGCTCCTAGCGTAGGAAATACGAAATTTGCGTAGCAGTGAACGTGTTAAACACCAATTCCATGCTTATTTTTTAAAATTTTGATATACCGTAGTTACCCATGTAAAATATTATAGGATGTAAGTATGATGAATGACTCTGTTTTGTTAGAGTAAAGTACTTTTGTTGAACCTTCATAGTTTTCTTATTTAATAGATCAGATCAAGCTCACAACACCACAAGAGAGTAAGGCTGTAACCTACTGCATCCATGTGTATTGTACGTTGTAGTTTAATCAAGCAGGCCTAAATCTAAATATCAGTATGCATGCAATGCACAACGATGTAAAATATGTTGTTGGGTCCTCTGTTGTGTTGTCTATTTTATAATTTAACTTGCACTTTTTAAACCTAGTATTAATGTTTACTGCTAAATTTCGGTAGGGGGTTGACCCCTAACCCCCTCCCCCCTAGCTACGGCCTTGAATCTGGCGTGTACTCTTTCTATCTGTATTTCAAATTCTATTATGCGTTCAATAAACTTGGTTATTTTGTTCTCAATTTAAAACTCTATTTCTGCTCGGCCTTCGAGCGGCGCGACGGTTGACCGTAAGCTATTGCTTTAGCGTGACTAGTAAAGAGCACACATTTACATTTTGCCTCTTTTTGTTCACCAAACACTGAAGAACGGACGGTTCGGAAAAAGTGGTAATTACTATTTTCTTTAATTGATTGAATTGTGTTGTAAATTAATAAGAAAATATACATGTTATGTGTTTTTATGACTAAGTACAGAAAGGAAAGATTTAATCCAATGATCTAATTAATATTTCGCTAAGTCATTTTTTATAAATTGCATTTTTACAAAGTTAGAAGTGTGTAATAAAAAAAAAACATTTTGTGAAGAGGGTCCACTCTGACCAAGTATTTCCACTTAACCTAAACCTAATTGAGCTCTTTAACTGTTTATCAGGGAGGCTGTCTATTTGTCCAATCCAAGTAGGTTATAGAGGGTGTCCCATAAGTGAAGGGCCAAACTTCGGAGAATGAGTCTATGGGTCAAAATAAGAAAAAGTTCATATAAACACAAAACCGAAAACGCTTTACTTTACAAAATAATACATATCTAAAGAACGGTTTAACCGATTGAGTTCAAACTTGGCATGAAGTTTAACCTAACAATCATCTATCTTTAGAAAAATATGCAATTAAATCCAATCATGAGTTTCAAAATGGCGGCTGTTTGAAAATTTCAAACCTGAATTACTCAAAAACCGTATTTACATTTTAACAAAGAAAGAACAAAAAAATGTAGGACACCCTTTTTGTAGACCTTTTGATTCTCTATCAGATGGTGTAACTATCAAAACAATCGGATGAAGGATAATAGCTAAATTAAAGATAATGACAGCATGTGTAGGCCTACATACAATATTGTAGTATTTACTGTGTTAGTATAGGATGCTGGGTTGAATGAACCAATTATTACGCATAACTTAACTAATATCATTCATCCAATTGTTTTGACAGTTACACCATCAAAAGGGCTACAAGAAACGTATCTTGACATTTTTTGATAAAATGTACGGTTTTTGTGTAGTTTAGATTTTAAATTTTCATACAGCTGGCATTTTGAAACGAAAGATTGGATTTAATCGCTCATTTTTCTTGAGATAAACGATTGTTAGGCTAAACATCATGCCAAGTTTGAACTCAATCAGTCAAACCGTTCTCTAGATATGATTTATTTTGTACAAAAAACAAAATGGCGGGTACTGTATATTGAAAACGAAGCGTTTTCGGGCCTATGTTTGTATGAACTTTTTTCTTATTTTGACCCATAGAACCATTTCCCGAAGTTTGATCCCGTAATTACTGGGCAGCCTGTAGGCCTATACATTGTGACAATTAAGTCTGGAAACGGTTTAATATTTCGAATATAAGGAAAATTAGAAGGTAGCCTAGATGTGATTGAGGAACCTACTCTATGTAAAAACAGTATTTTATTAAGATTTAAAAAAATTATCCGCCATCTTTAATCCGGGAGTATTTAAACATTTTGAGAGTTACAGCAGTTTTGATTTTTTCAAAATTGATTTCGAGTGGTTCAACCAAATATCGTTGTGTGGCATATCGTTTGAAAGCTTATTTAATTCTGAACCCAAAAAGAGTAATAATTAATATTAAAACAAAAATAGTGCAGCAAAATGGGGCAAAATCGGAAAACACGGTTTCGTTGTTTTTGGCCGCCATTTTAAATCGGTTAAAGATATGGATGTGCAAAATGCACCGTTGGTTTTTTCTTGAAATTCTACATCGAAATGATATATCACATGACCACAAAAAAAAACCAAAGTTACATTAAAAATGGCGAATCCAAGATGGCGGATAAATTTGGTAAAATCTTAATAAAATAGTATTTTTACATAGAGTAGGTTCCTCAATCACATCTACAAATTTTCCTTATATACGAAATATTAAACCGTTTACAGACCTAATTGTCACCCTCTATAAGAAGTTTGTACTTATAGTGCACCGTCTCGTGGTCTAATTACTCCCTTGTAAAGGCTACCGCGGTTTCGAAAACACTATGTTTCCATCATCAGGCCGTACAAAAACAGTGCAAGTCAGGCGCCAAGTGGCGGTCTAGGATTTGCCCGCTACCGGTATCGCATGCTATACTTTGTCCGAAATGATATGTACGTTCTATTAACGTTTGTGTTTTGTGTTTTTTAATTGTTTTATATTTATCTGACGACCTTGATTGGGTGATTTGGCTGTCTTTGTACGACCTGATGATGGAAGCTTAGTGTTTTCGAAACCGCGTTAGCTTTTACAAAGTGAGTAATTACACCACGAGGCGGGGTACTACACAACTTCTCATATACATTTTCAATAATGCAAATCAAGTTTAAAGCTTCGCAAAGTCAGAAGTATGTAATAAAAAACATTTTGCGAAGAAGGTCCACTCTGACCAAGTATTTCCACTTAACCTAAACCTAATTGATCTCTTTGACTGTTTGTCAGGGAGGCTGCTTAATGCATCAAGTGATGCAACCCCTTCGTAATTTTAAACTTTAACACGTATTAACTCCAAACTTTCAGGAAGTTATATTGGACAAATTCTGCACCTTTTAGGGTTATGAATTAATTTTATCCTTATTCTGAAAAGGTGGAGGGTTTCAAATAATTTAAAAAAAAATAGTAACCTATATTGTGTGATAACTGATTTTAAAAAGTTAAGATGGTTCCATTTTTCTACGTATTGTATTCTACATATACAATTAGATGTGTATTCATTTTAAGATACAGTAACATTCATATTTTTAAAATCTATATTAATTTATGATTTAAAAATTCCCAAGAATTTTTTCATATTTATGAAAATGGGATCTACTTAATACCTAAATCCTAATTAAAACTAATAACGATTTAAACCATCAAAAATTATAAAAATAAAAAATAAAATATAGTACATAATTTTATTTATTAAAATAAATATTTATTCTAATAAATAGATTTTAAAACTTATTAATTCAATTAAAAAAATATGTGATGCAAATTAAATTATGTAAGTAAATTAAAAAATCATTAATTAGGCCCAACTTTTATAAATATGACAAAAATTCTTGGGAGTAAATTTTTTCTAATTCATAATAATGTAGATTACAAAATTGTGCCTCCGCCATTTTGGATTTTGGTATCGGGGAGGGATTTACTTTACAAAAATTTTCTCGTCTCAACGAGGGCTTTTAAACTGAGGTATCACACAATAAGGGTTACTATTTAAAATGTTTTGACTTGCAACCACCCCCTTAACCGAATAAGGGTAAAATTCGTTCATACCCCTAAAAGTTGCAGAATTTGCCCAATTTGTCCTGAAAGTTTGGAGTTAATACGTATAACAGGTTTAAAATTTCGAAGGGGTTGAGGAATTTTTACTTCACTCTGAGTAATTGAAAAAATTAAACTAATTTAAGAACTATGCATTTCTGCTATAAAAAAAGCTTATCAAAATTTACCACATGGACTTATAGTTCATATTTTTTTATTCAACCCTCCTTTAACACCCACACACCCCCTTACACCCGACATAAACTTTATTTATTCATTAAATATGATACATTCAAGACACTCATTTAAAAAAAACATATCAATATTAGATATAATAAATAAGTTATAAAATTTATAAATATATACATAAATAAATAAGTTATAAAATTTATAAATATATACATAAATAAATAAGTTTAAAATTTAGTCGGCTCTCACTGGTATTTTCAGTATTGAAAGTATGATCTTACTGCCTGGAATTAGTAAACATTGACTTTTGGAAGGAAACGGTCTACTACCTAATAAAAATTATAATTCGACCACGCAGCTGAACCGCTGACGTGAGTTGAGCAAAATTAAGTTTATAGGCCTATGTTTTAGGGTTTCAACCAACAATTTGGGAAATAAGTCTATTCACGACGGTGCTGAATAACTGCAAAATGGTTTGCACACCATTCCGCATATTAGGAGTATCTTCAATACACAAAGCATTGCGTGATTCGCACGCCAACCCCCGTATTGGGAGTATCTTCAATACACAATGCATTGCGTGCTTCGCACGCCAACCCCTCGGTAGAATCCACCACATGGTTTTGAACCGGGTACTTTTATGGTATTTTACGTTTTGATCGATTTTGGGGGAACCAAGCGAGCTATAAGGTCGCGTAAGAAAACAAAATGTGCAGAATAACATCTTACATTTATAGTTGAAGAAAAAACTCTAAAAAAAATCATTCTCGTAGGACAAATCTGAAAAAATAGTTACTTTCGGTTGTTGAATGTTTTTGGTTAACGAACTCGTCCGAGCGACATATACAACCAACATGTGTACCAAATCGGACTTAAAATGCGGCCGCTAGAGCGCGAACACATATATACATATATATGATTTTTAATGACACCCCAAAACGTGTTCTGGGGACTATGATCGGTGCTCATTTGCTACTCCCGACCTTGGGTCTTACCATAAGAGCCACTGCAATAACTCATTTTTCCTATGGAAGTTCGCTAATAAACAAAAAAGTAAAACTTTATAATACAGAGAGAGATAAAAACATTTTTATCATTTTATTACGGCAAGGTAAAATGTATGACACTTTGATTTGCAGAGTAAATCTTTCTTCTTACACATGCACTTCTTGGTTTTGCATTGTTGCAAGAGCATTTAAAAAATCCTTGTCCACTTCCAAGCGATTGTGAAGTTGCAACAGTCTTCACAGCTGTTGGTTTATCCATGGGTTTATTTATCCATCAGCTATTGTTTAAACCTAACCTAACCTAACCTAACCTGACTCCTTAATTACTATTGCACTACAAGAAATAGACAAATAATGGCGACTGCCTGGCGGGGATAATCAAAACAAAGATATGCGCGCGCAGTTACATGTGGAGAGCAGCATCTCTGAATCAACTTTTACCAAACCACAGCAGGCACAGTTAACTCTTCCTAGGAAAAGTTGATCTGTTTATTTTCTATAAACTTTACTGATCCTTTTAGTAAGCGTTAACTCTTCCTAGTCAGAGTCAACTCTCCCTAACGACGTACTTTTCCTGTAACATATAAACGCAACCAGTCCCTCCCTTAAAATATTTGGCAAATTATTGAAAGAAAATGCCTTGAGGGTTTCTTTCAAATAGGTTATAGGCCTATGGGCGCACGGCCGAGAGAAAAAAAATATTAAAAAAAAATCTAGAAATAAAAATAAATAGCCATAACTTAACATATTTTTTTAATTGTTTAAAAAAAATCATTCTGATTTTGAAGTTCATTGGAACAAATAATTGTTGGTAAAGTTAAACTATTTTCAACATTACGAATCAACTTCGTTACAACATTGATCTCAAATACGGGAGAACTGGATGTACGCCAAGGTCTCTAGATAGGAAAGGTTACCTCATAGTCATGTAAACAAACTCAAACCCCTCGACCCGTTCCCTGTCCAGTGACGTCATTATAGTATACAAACACCGCGCTACCATGAAAGATGTATGTTTCGTCGTACAAATCACCTCATTTTTTTAAAAATAGATGTATTAAACTATTTTTGGGGTTGCAGTTTTTTTAAATGATACTTAAGTTACACATTTCAACATTTGTAATTGTAAGAATATATCTTAACCTTTTCAAAAACATTATGTTTATGTCATTAATTTGCAATTTACAATAATAACAAAAGTATAATCATACAAATTTTAATTTATATTTTTACTGACTAAAATTTAAAATAAAAAGCTATCTTGGAAATACATTTTAAATCATATAACTAAAAAGCAGTCATTCAAATTGTATTTAATATTTTTTACAGAATAAAAAAGAAAAAAATGCAATCACGATAATACATTTTAATCTATATAATAAAAATTCAATGCTATTCGTTGGTAAGCATCACTTGAGAACGGCTGGACCGATTTTGCTATTTTTTGTTTTAAAATGTTCGTAATAGCCCAAATTAGGTTTTTATGAAAAGACATTTTTATGTGGGGTAACGTAAATACAGTGTGGGGTAACGTTTTAACTTATTTTTTTAAACTAAATGTAACAAATAAAAACTAATGTTTAACTTTAATTTTCTTTCCGGACGAGCCGAAGTCTCGAAAAAGTGTTGAAATGGGGTTGCTACCCCTATAAAATAAATACAAATTAAACTACCTTCCTACAAGCTGTAAACCTAAAATTATGTAATATTAAGGTATTTTTAAGAGAATACAAAACTATTTGAAATTTGATTATTAAGTCAGTGGGATAACTACCCTTAAAATTAAATTAAGCAATAGGGAAGCATTGCGGGTCGACTAGTTTGTAATAATAAATAAAAATACGATCTAACAAATTTTAATTTATATTTTTTTAAATACTAAAATGAGAAATATTTAGCATGGTAACTACTTATTTGCTAATTTTGCTTGTTTTGCTTTTGCATAATAATATTTGTAAGTTGCAACCGCACAAATGGAACCACCTTTAGGTTTATTTATTGATTTTCTATCCATTGTAGGCCTAAATAATATATTTCTTCTACCTACACTTCTAAAACACTTTATATACACTAATTTAAAAAAAGTTTAAGTTTAAACAAAAAACACAAGCCGTCAAACATTCACAAATAATGAGTAACGCGTATAAACGTAAACGACAGAGCTTTGATCACTGTCTAGGTATACTAATAACTACGTCACAGCCCCCACTGTACTTTTTTTGATATTTCCCGAATGAGGTAACCTTTCCTATCTAGAGACCTTGGATGTACGCATCGTATTGCCACTGCCACTGTGTTGGCTCGGCACTACTGCTCGGAGGAATTAGGGGCGCATGCGTTTTTGTGTCACGTTATCAAAATACTTCATGTAAGCTGTGTTTCTGAGTTTAAACATATTTTATAATGTACTACTGAAAACCCCTGCGTGCTCCACACGCCAACCCCCAACGCAACCTTCTAAAAACATATGTTATGTTTTATTTATAATAAAGGTGTAGGGATCAATAATAACCTCAAAAATAAGATGGTAAATAATGTTAAAAGTTCAAATCAAATTATTTCTTATATTTTATAACAGCAGTTATAATACTTAATGGTTAAAAGGTCTACACTTTAAAATCCTAACCTAAAAGCTAGAAATACAAAAATAATTGCTTCAAATTTTGAAATAAGCTGTTAAAGGAAATATTGGAGCAAACAGCAGCTATATTATCTGTTATTTTATTCAATTGGTTGGTTGGGTAATAAATGTAAATATATGTGTTGGTTTATCATTCTAGGCCTAACCTAAGAATTTTTTCGACTAAATTTACAAATATTGAAATAAAAAAAGGTTTTTATCAAACGAATTATAGCCTATGTTACTCAGGTATAGTGTAGCTTTTTATTAGTAAAACTATTTTTTCAATCGGTTCAGTAGTCCCAGAGATTACCCCCTACATACGAAAAAAAAAAAAAAGAAACAAACGTTACCTCTTTATAATATAAGTATAGATTACAGAGTTTTTTAATTTATTTTCCCAAATGACTAAATTGAACAAAACCTAAGTTATTAACACAGCAATGGCCATGCTTTGATGCGGGAATGCTCTGCGGGTTGGATCGTTTTGTTTCAGTCCCACAGACGTGAGCTCACTATTTGATACATAAAATTACTAAAAGTGTTTTAAGACGGCGTTTTGTTAAGCCCAGAACCAAGTAAATTACTCAAAAAACTTGCAATGATAAAATTGCATCGTTGAGATGTTTAAGCAATTAACATATGGGCCTGATATAATTTTTTAATAAAGGTTTTTGGTGAAGTAACTTTAACCAGACTAGGGGGCGGAAAAAATTATTGGGCCTAGGGGCGCCAAAATGCTAAATCCAGCCCTGTTCGCGTCAACCCAGAAATACATCATTATTGGAAGTCTTTTGAAATAACTTGTAGGGTATAGCTTTTTTTTCTTAACTTTGATTACATATTTGATTGTCCCCCTTGTTTCGATCGTGAACATTATGGCACAAAGGTCGTTTAATCCACCATTGAATGACAACCTTATAAATATGCGAGACCTCATCACTACGTACGAAGCCTACGTTGTTGTTTAAAGACATAACAAGTTGTTGATTATTATATATTATGCATGCACGTGGATAAATAAGTACTTCATCGCACTGTAATTGGCGTTAACGTAGATTGGTGCAATTAAATAGAATGAAAAGATAATTGTCCTGTAAAACGAACTTGAGTATCGAACAATTTGTACAAGTTCAGATTATACTACGGGTAGTCTCAAATCTACTTAACAGATTTAAATGAAACCTTTGCTGATTTGTTGTAGTATGCATTGTCTCTGGAATGACTAGGGTCATAGTCATGCCACGACGTTATATTAACCAATGATGTTACGTAAAAGGACATCGTATACACATGTGGTCCTTCTGGATAGTAAGACTTACTTTGGCTAACCAGCTAAAGTAATCCTATTACTTTAAATGAGCAATTCTTGTATCTAACTTTGTATCTGTCGCGGATCTCGAAAACGGTTCTAACGATTTTGATGAAAATTTGCATTCAGGGGTTATTTGACGTCAGGAATTGAATGCGCTAGGTCTTATGCCTTCAAAAACGCGCATAAAGTCTGAAATATTCGCATACAATTTAAAATCTGAACTTGTTTTTATACCACCTTTCAAGTCACTTAGAAGGCGAATAGGTACAGCTTCTTTTTATACCTCCTTCAAAGTCACTAAATATTCCAGATGTTAAAAATACTGAACGATTGGCGAGAGCCTTAAGAGAGTTTTACAACTGCGAGCGAAGCGAAGCAGCCATCTGAGACCGTAGGCCAAGTCGGGGTTGGGACGCGAAGCGTCCAGGGGCAGAGCACCTAGTATTAAATAATGTGAAGTAAGATGCCTATATAAAAGTAATTGGCATGGTATGAATTTGTAACGGATATCCTACGCAAGCGTGATTTCTTACGATTTTCTGTCATGGGCGCCCATATATTTTCTAGAGGGGGGGGGGGCTAGACCGAGGTATGGGGCTTAACACGTTCACTGCTAAGGACGCACACGTGAGCTTTACACTGAACACTATGAGAATCGGCCGACGCACAGTGCATTGCACGCCAACGCCCGTGTTGGGAATATTTTCAATACACAATGCATTGCGTGCTTCGCACGCCAAGCCCCGTATTGGAAATATTTTCAATACTCAATGTATTGCGTTCTTCTTACGAAAACCCCCGTGTTGGAAGTATTTTCAATACACAGAGCTTTGCGTGCTTCGCATGCCAATTTTAAGCCTATTTGCTATGAACGCACATGTGAGTCCGCTTTAAAATATTAGTGATTATTACGTAGAAAGGTTCAAAAATAAAAAATAATGTAATTTCTACTCATTTAGGCTATAAATATTAAAAATAAAAGGTCAGCTCCTAGCATAGGAAATACGAAATTTGCGTAGCAATGAACGTCTTAATAAGGAAACAAAATCAAACGGATAATAATCTTACACGCTATCAACTATTCATACAAAAAAAGAATAAATCAAATAACATACAAAACAAATTTGTAATAATAACTTCTGTCGTCTTCTACGCCAAATAATATTTATCGCACAGTGTGGGTCGTGGCCTTTGATAAAGTTTTCTCGGCAACCAACACTTTTGTGATTAACCTTCATTGAGCCTAAATAGTGTGGGCTAGTTATAGTGTGTATTGGTGATTAAACTATTATATTGTACAATACAACCCAACGTTAAGGTGAGTCTGAGTAATGCTATTGCATAAACTATATAAAACTGAGTCAATAAGTAATAGCTAGACAAGCTTAATTTTGTTTTAATAGATATCTAGAATTTTTGTCCAATTATTTTTTTAAATAAACGGTACCAGGAACTGGCATATACTTTCTAACAAACATATTTAAATTATTAAACAGATTCAGTGTGACTTCATAATTGTAGGAAGGGTAGGAGAGGTGATATTAAAGTAGGAGATTAACTAATAAATAATATTATTATTATCTAGGGAGAAAACTATTTAATCGATTTCGAACAAATTTGCACAAAACACGTCAATTAGGCCTGTATAGATGCGCGAAAAATTTTTTTGAAAAATTTTGAAAAACAACCCAATTTTCGGCCAAAAAACCCCAAAAAATCAGTTATTATTATTATTTTTAGATAAACGAGAATTTTTAGAAAGATGCGGTTTTCCGCATATGATAGGGTACATTAAGGGCTACAAACAAGTTTTATCAAAATCATTAGAGTCGTTTTTTTATAAAAAAATGGTAACTGATGTTTTGGGGGTTTTTTGGCCAAAAAGGGAGTTGTTTTTCAACATTTTTCAAAACCTTTTTTCGTGCATCCATACAGGCCTAATTGACATGTTTGGTGCAAATTTGTTCGAAATCGATAGAATAGTTTTCTCTCTAGCTTTGTATACATACAGACATTTTGTAAAAAACACTTTTTTGAACTCTGGGGGTACCAAAACGGATATTTCCACCAAAATCTCAACATCGATTTTTTGCGATCACTATACTTTCTCTATTCTATAGTAGGCTTATAGTGAGAAAGTAATAAAATTATACGGACAGTAACAGTAGTTTGTTTCCTTTTTGTTTAACAAAAAGTTAAGTGAACAGAAATCATGACTGTAAGAAAATATTCATTTATAGTAAATGTTACATTTGATAGATATGCCAATAAATAGAGAACTCTAATTAGTTAGGTATAAAAATAGTTGAAATATTATAAGTGTTAGATTTACCATTTCGATTAAAAAAATGTATAAACTTTTATTTATTTTTGTTTAAGTTAAAAAGCCAGCGATGTTATC
>JAGFPH010015609.1:10524-20878 GCA_018207615.1 Philaenus spumarius | reverse complement strand
TGTTTTAAAGCACTTATATATTTGTAACGTGAAATCTGTACACAGGTTAGGTGTCACGCCTGTAACAATCCGATTAGTAAGAGTGTAGTGTTCAAATAAATACGTGCGTATTGCCTGGTCTTAGGCAGCTAGGTGCGACTAAATACCGTATCAACCTAATCATACTAAACTTTAAGGACTGGTGATAATTCACATTTTAAAAACCGTAACACGATTGCGAGCAAACTTGTAAATCTTTACGACCTGCTTCTTGGTTTCCGGAAAACTTTAAATTGCACGTTATGTCCGATAGTCGAATCAGTTTAGATCATTTAGTATTTTAGTTTTTCACAACGTTTTGCTGTAACTTTTATTTCTTTACTAGCTGAACAGGCAATACTTTGCTATTGCTTAATTTGAAACTTTGAAAGCCTGTAATTCGTATCCCTGAGGGCCGATGTAAATTATAATGGGATTCTGCTCATTGCTTGATTTACCTAACCTAAATTATATTCATTTTTTGATCCAAATCAGTTGTTGATCAAAATCAGCTGTTGATCAAAATCACCTGTTTTAAGCTTTTCATACGAACAGCTGTTTTTTGTGCCCCTGATAAAATCAAAAGAAATCTTTCTTCTTCTTCCTTAAGATTGACCTTCCATAAGATTAACATTGAAATTTTGAGGGCCACTGGGGCGTAGCCCTAATGTCCTAGGACTTCGGTAAATGGCCTAAAACCTTCCCATGGTTAACCTGTGTTACTATGCAAAATTTCAAAGCAATCGGATGGACGGTTTGGTAACGCATAAAGGACAAACATACAAACGTACAAACAGACGGACATACATTGAATTTTATATATATATATTTACACGATTACACTAGTAAAGCCCCTGAAAAATCACAAGCTCATTAATTATATACACATCAGCAGTACATCATTAAAAAAACAAACTATTTATAAACAACATTAAGGGCTACTTATCTAGGCCTACATAACTATGATGGCTGAGATTTTTATCTCGGTAAATGTGTACAATAATAAGGATTATAAAACTGTAGGCCTATTTTTTGTTAAACATTTGTATTTGCATACGTTATTATATATTTAAAGAAAGATATAAATACTGTATTTTAATGGCTTTTTATGTCATATTGATAGGTCAAAATGATTTATAAGTTATTATTATTATAGTGAAGAAATTATTTTTTTATTTTATTTTTCATTCCTTTTATTACAATAATAAAGACAAAATAATATATTAAATACTATAAAATACACAAACGAAAAAAAAAACCCAAAACAATATTACTTCTAAATCCTACAACAATAAAAAAAAACTTAATATACACAACAACATAAAAAACTTAAGAAGAGAAAAAGAGAAAAAAGGAATGAATAATGCAACCTCCATGGTTTATTCGGATTAACATTATCGAATATGTTTATATGTTAAGATGTACGAATGTTTCTGAAGTTAAACGAATATTTATCCCTCCTTTAAATTTGTACAAACAAATATATTGATAATAAAAGGTTGTATTTATATACAGTTTATATCCTCAAAGCTAATATTATAACGTATAGCCTATTATAGCATACATTAGTTCTATAACCATATTTAAAAAAAAAATCAACTTCACAAGAAATTATAACGATTGAAGTTGCAAACATAAATCCAAACTATAATATACACTTGGTTAAGTTAAGTATTACAGATGATGGGTGAAAATCATCTGTTATATTATATGTTGTTCATGCACGTACGTATAGACGTACACTCGCTTTTATAGAGGTTGATAATAGACTTTTTGTAGTAAAATTAAGTTTAATGTTTGATCACCTTTAACAAACAGATACTAGTCAAGTCAATTATTTACAAATTTTGTCTACAATGTATGGAAATGTGTTTTGTTGTATAAACATTGTGTAAAAAAAGAAGAAAACACTAGTAAAAACTATCTTCACAAAGACTTTATATCGGAGGAACTTTGTTTCGAAGTCGAACTACTTTATTCGCTCGACTATTTAAATTGAAACGACAGTTGAAGAGAAAGAGTAGGAGAATTTCTACTCTCTCCGTAAATGCGCCTGCACGCATGCGCCGTGCGTACTGTTCACATACGTAGCATTGTCTCTAGCTCTGTTGGAATGATCGAGATTCTCCGATTCCAACAGTTGAGAAGAAAGAGAGGGAGAATCGATTCTACTCACTCCGTCCCATATGTCATTGACAGTCTACGTGATTGCGCCGTACTGTGTTAACACGTAGCATAGGGAACTAATAGACGCTTGTTTTTACTGTAAATTAGGTGATCACGTTTGAATTTAAATTTAAAGTTTGTTGAAATATTAAAGCTTATGGACGAAGTCAGCTGTTGTATGTACCAATCGTTCTCTATTGTTTTCAATTATTTTTGTCTACTTCTTTCTTCATAAGAAACTCTTAAAATTCAAGTGCAGATTACTATTGAAGCTATTAAAGCTAGATTGAAGCTATTAAAGCTAGATTGAAGCTATTGAAGCTAGATTGAAGCTATTGAAGCCAGATAGAAGCTATTGAAGCTAGATTGAAGCTATTGAAGCTAGATTGAAGCTATTAAAGCTAGATTGAAGGTATTGAAGCTAGATTGAAGCTATTGAAGCTAGATTGAAGCTATTAAAGCTAGATTGAAACTATTGAAGCTAGATTGAAGCTAATGAAGCTATATTGAAGCTAATGAAGCTAGATTGAAGCTAGATAGAAGTTATTGAAGCTATATTAAAGCTATTGAAGCTAGATTGAAGGTATTGAAGCTAGACTGAAGCTATTGAAGCTAGATTGAAGCTATTAAAGCTAGATTGAAGCTATTGAAGCTAGATTGAAGCTAATGAAGCTATATTGAAGCTATTGAAGCTAGATTGAAGCTATTGAAGCTAGATAGAAGCTATTGAAGCTATATTGAAGCTATTGAAGCTAGATTGAAGCTATTGAAGCTAGGGGTGAATGTGATCCCTTTGAAGATTCGCTTGTTTCGTAACTTTTCAATTTTAGTTTATTAATGTCGATACAATCATTGCACAAGTACTGATTGAGATAAGTCGAAGGTAGAGTTAAGCCAACCTGAACTGCACTGGGGTGAACGAGGGCAGACAATCAACGGGAGGGTTTCACGATTGCTGTTTAACCACCACACCGGAAAACAAACCTGATAAAGCGTTGTCAGGATGTTGAAAGATAAATTACTTGAATTTCCGAGTGCAAATTTATATGTTGTTGTACCTTAGGTTTAGCTTGTTTAGTTAATTGAAGTTGCGATTTTCTGAGCGTTGCACACTCTACATTCTTCTTTAGTCTTTACAAAGTGAAGATGAAAAAGTAACGAAACCCAATGTACAAGCACAATTTATTAAAAAGGAAGATATACGGTGTATAAATGTAATTATTAGTTAAAACTTAACTCGTGGATACTTTTGCTCACTCAACCGCACGCGACCCCTCTGAAAAGATTTAGTATTTTGTTAAAGGTTTTAAATTAAATACCCAGCGAAGTGTAAATACAATAGAAAGCAGAGTTTTTAGTGTGAACGAATTTACAATTTCCGCGAAAACTTTACATCCAGCAGGGTTTCCTTCGTAGATATTAATAAACGAAATATCGAGTAAATGTTGTCAGATCGCCGGCCCAAAGACGTACAGTAAGTTTCATTTTTATGCTTGCATACACGTTCAGATGTGCGCCACTAAGCGTCAAAACCACAATTTCCGCCATTTTGTTTTGTGTATATTTCACGTCTACGGGTGTATTTTGCATAACATATTTTCTACGTACTATATTTGGACAACTTGGACGGAAATAATTGAAATGCAAATGTTTGTTCCCCTCTGAGTATAATGTATTGTATTATCTGAAATTCTTTCTGCACACTTACTGTTGTTTCTGGGTCGTTGTGAACAGTACTAAGAAATTATGTTTTGAGTGTTCACCCCGTAACTCGGTTATCTTTTAAGCTACTGCAAAAATAAAAAATAACTTTTTTATTTGTTATTAGGAAATTTACTATGTTTCTTAACATTTTTACTTTCTCCACCCTATACGTAGTATAAGGAGAAAGTATTGTTTTCGTAAAAATGTTCGAATTTGAATTTTCAGTTGAATTATCTGTTTTGGTGCTCCCAGAACCCCAAAAAATGGTTTAGTGCAATTATCTGTGTTGGTGCTCCCTGAACCCAAAAATATTTTTAGTGGAATTTTTTGTTTTGGTGCTCCCTGAACCCAAAAAAGTGTTTTTAGAGTGGTGTCTGTCTGTCAGTCTGTCAGTATGTATACACGACCAGAGAGGACACTATTGGTCCGATTTTCATGAAATTTGGTATGTAGGTACTACACCCTAATATCTCCAGGTGCTTTTTTTCATTTTTTGGAATTTTTAATTTTTAAGGGTAATTTACCCCTAAAAACCCATAAAAAACGACAAAAATGCAGATTTCTCAAAAACGGCTCTAACGATTTTAAAATGTTCAGTATTTATAGTGCTTAATAAGATGCCAAACAAAATGACACCACCCGCTTTTATCAAAACTTCGGCGTTTTATAATTATGGGGAAATGTTTAAAAATAAACAAGTTTATGTTGTCAATCTAGCATCGCGGCGGCGGCCGCACGGGGTAGCACCATGGTAGCGATCACGGCCAGTAATTCAAAGGTCGCGCGATCGAATCCCGCCTAGGACAAATTTTTTTTATACGATTGACGTAGGTAGAATATTATTTTTTTTTTGTTTTGTTCTAAAAAGTAATAAATAAAATGATTGAAAACAATATTATTTTGTTACCTACAGTAAGTTGGGAGAAAGTTTGTGTCAGTTAACTGATACCGTTTATTTTGTAAAGCTATCAATTTTATGGATATTTGACAATAAAAACTTTAAATGTCCGCCATTTTTAAAATATACAAAATAACGTTCTGCTTTTTTGTACAAGGGTAAAGGTTTGAGTAACGAATATGTACATCAAATTTGAGGTCAATGTCTTTTCTATTTCCAAAGATTTAAGTCTTCAGTCAAAATCCAAAATGGCGGATAATTCTAAAATAAGCATGGCCGTACCTGTGCGTCCGGGCTTTAGTTGGCAGTACGGGAAAGGCTATGCTAATGCATTTCATATGAAGTTCTCTATTACTAGCCGCACTGCTGACATCGGCCGCTCTTTGAATTCACTGAATGTGTAGATGATGACGTAATTTTGTAAATGGTATCAAATTTAATTAAAGCTAATAAAACTGTCTTTCCTCATGTGACACCAAGAAATGTATATACATTTGTTATATATTTTGTATAGAATTTTATAACTGAAACGCAACTGAGAAGGGCACAACAAATGTAGTAAGCGTGGATTTTTTTTAATTTTCGGTCAACTTTTTCAAGCGGAAAAGTTGTACAAAAATAGATAAATTTCATTTTTATACTTTGTCTTGTTTACTTAGGCACTTTGTTATCATTGTGTATTTGTAAGTGGCGCGGTGCCATCGCAGTGTTTCTGCTTGCCTTTATATAAATTTAAACGCAATGTTTAACAGTTTTATCTTTCTTTATACTAATGTACCCAATACCCTATATGTAATGTGGTTTCACAAACACACCCTAAACCAGCCGAGAACAAACTAACACTGAACAATGAAATGGGACAGAAGAGGAATCTATTCCTTTCCGTTTACAGGAAACGACAGAGCATTGGGTTAGTCTGTTGTCACACACTGTACCAAAACTGTTCCTTCATAAAAAAAAAATATTATTTGTAGTCTTGGGTTTATTTGTTTGTTTATGGTTACTGCGAAACAACGTTATAACAAACTGTAGACTACATTCTTTTTTTTTACTTTCTCACTATACTATAGTATAAAGTATAGTGATCGCAAAAAAATCGATGTTGAGATTTTTGTGGAAATAACCGTTTTGGGACCCCCTGAGTCCAAAAAAATGGTTTTACAAAATATCTGTCTGTATGTATACAAAGCTAGAGCGAAAACTATTCGATCGATTTCAAACAAATTTGTACCAGACATGTCAAGTAGGCCTGTATTCAGATGCACGAACATTTTTTTGAAAACTTTTGAAAAACAACCCCCTTTTTGGCAAAAAAACCCCAAAAAATCAGTTATTATTTTTTTATAAAAAACGGCTCTAACGATTTTGATAAAATTTGGCTTATTTGTAGCCTTTAATGTACCCTACGATACGAAAAAAACCGCATCTTTCAAAAATTCCCGTTTAGTTAATAATAATAATAATAACTGATTTTGGGGTTTTTTTGCCATAAAGGGGGCTGTTTTTCAAAACGTTTCAAAAACTTTTGTCGTGCATCTATACAGCTTTAATTGACGTGTTTGGTGAAAATTTGTTCGAAATCGATCGAATAGTTTCTCTCTAGAAAGTAGGGTAATAATAATATTTATTAGTTAATCTCCTACTTTAATAAATCACCTTTCCTACCCCACCTACAATTATGAAGTCACGGTGAGTCTGTTTAATAATTTAAATATGTTTGTGAGAAAGTATGTGCCAGTTCCTGGTACCGTTTATTTTTTATTTATTACACGGCCATAATTGTATTTTAGTGACATTTATTACTTCTTAAATCATTTTTATATTACTGTTTACAATACTGAATATAAGTTGAATACTAGTTGGTAACTATAACTTGTGAACATCCTTTTTTATGAATCTGTGAGTAACGATAACGCCTTTGATGACATGCAGACGAGTCGCGGCGACAGCCACAGTCGTATGTTGTCAGGTTGGGTAGGAGCCCCACAACCGCCCATATGTCCTGTACTGCCAACTAAATCCCGGACGCACAGTATGTTTATTGAAACTTTCACCTATAGAAATTTGGGACACTATATCCCAGACACTCTGTATACACTTTACAACAGACATATTTGTACACGTAACTTTCTACCCATAACAAATAACACTATACAACCTTTAATTAATTGAATGCATTAACATAAGTTCTTCAGATCAATTACTTGCTGATGAAATCTGTTCTGCGCAAACATGATTAAATTCTCAAGGCGTCTTCTTTTCAATTCAATCCCCAGCACCTTGAATGGAAATATATATTTAATTACAAAGTAGAACTAGAACAGGATAAGAAATCCATTACAGGTGTTGTGTGAGATGTAATTTGTATTGGTAAGTCTGATCACGTGATTTGGCTGAGGGAATTGATTTAGTACTGAACCGTCACTGTATATTAATAATACAATTGTTCTTATATTGCTTGTGCATACAGGGTGGTTTTTTAAAACTTACAAACTCTATTATTTAAAACCCGGAAAGAGGTATGCAAAATCTGACCTCTGGAGTTGTACGCTGCGTCAGGATAACCCTTACAAAAAATACTTACAAAATCCCAAAACCTCCATCATCATCCCCATCTCAAAAACATGAAATTTACGTGTACGGCTTGTTATACATCAAATTAAAGCCCTTTAAAACCCGTCAATTTCTGCGGTAATAAAATTAAAATCTGCCAACGCTTTCGTTCGCTACGCTCAAAGAGATGACCAGAATCTGTTCTCGGGGCCGTTATTCATCTTCTGTAGAGGTTTTAAGTTTTAAAAATATCTTTTTACACTTAAATATTTTGATTATGTCTTGCGCAAATATAATTCTGGGTGTGCTCATATGGGACAAAATAAAGAAAATTTGTCTATAAGCAATTTTTTCAATAAAAACGTATTCATAAGCAATGTCCGAAAAAGTTTATTTTACAAATATTGAAATGAAAATTTGTTTATCATAATGAATTATAGCCTATGGTGCAGCTTTTTATTAGTAAAACAATTTTTTTTTCAATCGGTTCACTAGTTTTAGAGATTACCCCCTACATACAAACAAACAGATTTTACCTCTTTATAATATTAGTATAGATGAACTTGTAAAAATTGAGTTTTGTATTTATTATTTGCCTTTGTGACAATAGTTTAATTTACTCTATGCTATAACAATGGAAACTCGCATAAGAGTAACAAAGTAAATTCAAATAATTTAAATCAACATAAATATAACTGTATACATACATGTATTAAACTCTAGCATTCACAATATGCACCAGGTATAAATAAAACACACTTCAGTGCGAGACAAATCCCCTGCAATTCACTGCAATGGTTACATATTACTTTTATATCTCAAGGGCTGTTTATTCAAAGCCACCAGGGAAAGTCAGTAACGGAGCCAATCTAGTGCATACAGTATGTAAAGTCTATATCCTTTATTACCGAATTTCCATAGGGAAAATTAGCTATTGCTGTGGGCCTTATGGTAAGACCCAAGGTCGGGAGTAGGAAATGAGCACCGATCGTGGTCCCCAGAACACTCTAGCGGCCGCATTTTAAGACCGATTTGGTAGACATGTTGGTTGTCTACGTCGCTCGGACGAGTTCGTTAGCCAAAAAAATCCAACAATCGGAAGCACGTTTTTTGTAAATAAGTAACTATTTTTTGAAATTTTTCCTACGAGAATGAATTTGTTTTTGACTTTATTCTACAAATATAAATTCAGGATGTTATTCTGCACATTTTGCTTTTTTACGCGACCTTATAGTTCGCTCGGTTTCCCCAAAATCGATCAAAACGTAAAATACCATAGAAGTAACCGGTTCAAAGCCATGTGGTGGATTCTACCGTGGGGTTGAAGATACTCCTAATATGCGGGATGGCGTGCGAACCATTTTGCAGCTATTCAGCACCGTCGTGAATAGACCTATTTCCCAAATTGTTGGTTGAAACCCTAAAACGTAGGCCTATAAACTTAATTTTTTAAATTTGCTAAACTCACGTCAGCGGTTTAGCTGCCTAGTCGAATTATTTATTTGTTAAATTATTCTACCTTTTAATAGTTGAGTTGTTTACTACCAAGGAATTGCATATGTTTACTAAATATTTATAATTCATTCCATCAATCTTCCTCTTTGCCCCCTATTTACCTCATACCATCAAGGTAAAAATTAATAATTTACATACAAATAAATACAAATCAACTGCTATAAAAGCGAGTGTACGTCCGTACATACATACGTACGTACGTGAGTAACGATACAATATAACAGATGATTTCAACCGTCTAATATCAATACTTAAACAAAACCTAGCATAGATTATACTTGGTGTTATGTTTACAACTTCAATCAATAATATAAGTCTTGTGAAGTTGATTTTTTTTAAAATATGAATTAAAGAACTAACCTTATACGTTATAAGATTTGCTTTTGAGGTTATAAAATGAATATAAATAAAACGTATTATTAAGAATATATTAATTTATACAAATCCAAAGAAAAGATGCCAAACTTCAAATGCAACCACATATCATAAAGTGCACTAATGTCAAATGTTAAAAGATCTGTTTTCAAATCGCATCCAATTACTTTGCAACCCCACTCTGATAATGTATTTCCTCATCCCCAAGGCTTGACGTACAATTCTATTTGCGGAAAAGTTAACCTACATGCACATTACATTTCTCATTTCCGAGAAATTAAGACTAATAAGATGTTTTGATAATACAGTTGACGTATACAGACTAGTTTCCGTACGCGTCTTAGCCTGTCATATCAATCAGGAATTACCTACCGTCTACTGCTTATATACCTCTATAAAACTCTTTTGATTTATAAGATCATCAAATATTTTATTGGTAAATAGGGGACACCCCTGCGTGCCCCGCACGCCAACCCCGTTTTAACCTTCTACACACATAATTTTTTTATGTTTTCTTTATAATAAAAGTATAGGATTAATAATAACATGTAAGCTAATATGGTAAATAATATTAAATCAAATTATGTTGTACAGTTTACGACAGCAGTTTAAAGGTTAAACGAACCAGCAAGGCTCAGGTCTGCACTTTAATAAAAACCTAACCTAAAATTTTGAACTTGGTTCCCCCAAAATCGATTATAACGTAAAATACCATAGAAGTACCCGGTTCAAATCTATGTGGTAGAGTCTACCAAGGGGTTGGCGTGTATTGAAGATCTCCCCAAAAAACACTTCGCGTTAAAAAAAGAACGCCAAGAAAGCTCTTAAAAAAAGAATGATATCATAAATAGGTCGCCAATATTAAGTAAATATATGTACGAGTAACTATGTAATGATAAACTAATAATATTCTTTGAAACAATATATGTTAAGAGATTAAAATTTAAACGAAGAACTTGTCCGCTACAATCAATCATATTTAATCGTAGAATGAAAATATGAGTTTAAAAAAAATATAAATTAAACTTTTAAAAGAAAATATAGTAGCCTATTCAATGTGGTGCTTTCCTCATTTTCTCTTATTACATTAAAATTGGCTTACTGCTTTCCTTTTCTCATTTTACC
>JAGFPH010015608.1:4370-20880 GCA_018207615.1 Philaenus spumarius | reverse complement strand
CCCAAATTCCAGTTTTTTTGCCGTTTTGACGCCACTAAAAATTTGCCTTTATTGGCCCGGTCCCATATGGCCCTATGCTAAATCCGGTACTGTCAATGATGATGTAATGAACTTTTATATATTTTCACAAAATATCAAATAACAAACGAATACTCTTTCTAAATGTGTATTGTATCAATAACTGCTAAATAACTAAATTAGCAAGTGAAGTAGGTCGACAGTCATTAATTTGTTATAAAAACCCTTCCTAAAATAGTTTTTATACAAATTCAATTCCCATATTCCTTCCTAGAAATACAGTGTTGTTAAAATGTTTAGGGACAAGCCTAAGTCTATCTTAAATGGGTAATAACATAGTATAGCTAGTAGATTATTAAAATTTTCAATGCGGAAAGAAAAACTTCTTTAATGGAAAAATATTTTGTATTACTAAACATTGCAAAAACATTGTGATTTTTGTTTAGATTTTAGGATTTTAGGTTTACAGAGATTAGAATAACAATATACAAGCAATACATACACATTTTTATACCCTCCTTAAAGCTAGAGATCTGATAATTTGTAAATTTATTTACTACAGGTTACATAGAAAAAATAAACTAGTTTTACATTTTGTCACATTCTGCTAAGAGGTGAAAATGTAGTACCTACCCCTAAAACTAAAAAAAACATTTGAATACCACCTAGGAACGTGAAATTTGGTACACATATTGCTCACAGCTACTAGAGGCGCTTTAAGAAAGGATTTAAAAATATATGACCTTAAAGGGTTGAAACAACCCCTAAAACTATAGGCCCACATATTAATTATTTGTTTACTTTCCTTAAAGCTAGAAAGCTAAAATTTTGTAAATTTATTTCTTAAAATCGCATATAAAAAGTAAACCAGTTTTACTTTTTGTCACATTCTGCTAAGGCGTGGAATGTATCAACAACCACTAAAACAATTAATATAAATTTTTATACTTTCCTGAAAACTAAAAAGCAGAAATTAGGTACATTAATTTCTTACAAGATGCATATAAAATAAATCAGTTATAGCTTACTTTCCTTAAAGCTGAAATTTTATACATTTATTTCTCGAAAACACATAAAAAGTAAACCAGTTTTACATTTCGTTACATGCTGCTAAGGGGTGAATATGTGACAACAACCTTTAAAAACTATAAATATTAATTGGTATTATTTCCTTAAAGCTATAGAGATCTGAAAATTTGGCATTTATTATAAGGAAATATTTAAATGCGTAAAGCTAATCAAATCCATCCCGATCTATGCATGTGCATTTTTATTAAAGTCGTATCTGTTCGATCTGCAACATCCATCTAAGACTGTGATTTACTAGTCTGTAGATTTAGCGGTGGAAAAATGAGACGCTCTTCACTCTGAATTCTTTATTTTGAATTGATTTAAATTATTCAGCAAACATACCTTGACGAAGATGATTGACGGGCAGCCAATGAACAAACATACCAAACTAATTGAAAATACATGTAATAATTAACTTTCGTGAAATAAAAGATGAAATAAAATGAGGGAGAAATATTAGCCTACAAAATTATGTAACATAGTGATGCAAAACAATTCCCCGTAGTGAAGCACGGGTATTCAGCTAGTACATTAATAAATTTGGACAATTTCTCGCAAAAATAAAAAAAAAACTTTATTAAAAAAAAATTATTACAATTTTGTAACAGTCTTGTAGTAATTATTTCTAAACTCTATGACCTATAGCTATACACCAAAATCGGCATGTTACTGTAAGTGGTTTATTTGTAAAAATGTTTACTTGTTCAAAAACAGTATTTTCCCTACATAAAAAGAATAAATAATTCACTATAACGTAATATTAATCTACAGAAGTCAAATGTTTGTGTTTATATATATACAATTACGTGAAAATACTTATACATGTCCCTAAACATTTTCACTACACTGTAGTATTCGACAGTAATTTAATACTGAAATTTAACTTTAACAAAATTGTAAACATAAAATGTACATAAACAGAACACTTACTTCTACACAACAAACATCCGCAGTCTCAGTTAGAGCGTGACAATGTGGCTAAGGAGAAATACAAGAGGGAAGGTGGGGAAATAGTGGAATGGGTTTGTAGAAGGAGATTTCCAGATCCTAGGGGTGAGTATATCTCTTAAATAATTTGAGATAAATACATTTTGTTATGCATATATAAATGTTCAAATCTCATAGATGAAAATACCATAATTTTTAATTAAATTTTTATTTTATGAAGTTTGTAAAAATTGACTGAACATTTTAAAATTTTGAAATATGGAAATTTATTGAAAATATAATATGGCACTTTTATCACCATAATTTGGTTTTCATGCTCTCAACCATTACACAGATAAACTCACCCCAAGAAGTCGAAAAGTGAGCACTTTTACGACCTATATTTCGAAAGATATTCATAATACATTTTTTCTAATTTTAATTGGTAACATGTCAATAAAGATTAACAGTTAATTATTATTACTATTAAGATTAACAGTCTTAATAATAAGATTAACAGTTATTAACAATAAAACCTCAAAAAAAAAAAAATAGTCTCAAAACCCACCACACAACCTTAAGAGTGGAGATAGTCGCAAATACTGCATTTCTCGAAGAGGCTAGTCAATAAAAGTACCGCCAAGCATTTCAACTATGTTGTAATTAGACTCATGAATACATTCAAGTGAAGGTACTGAGTCGAAGAAGTTGTACAGAGTCTTGAGTGAAGAGCATCGATCGTTTTTGGTGATCTTGAGAGAAAGATATTTTTAATGCGATCAATATTTGTTCAGTTATAGATTCATAGCTTTACATATTAGTTGATTTCGCTCTTGCTTTTTATTTCAATATTTGTTCAGTGATTCACTGTAGGTTTACAGTGTATTATTCCTCTCATCTTCTTTTTTGCTTGTCAATATTTAATAAAGTCTTTTATATTCTCAAAGCATAGCGTTGCAAATTTGTTTATTCCAATTATTTTTTTTTTTTTTTTAAATAAAAAGCAATCATAGTTTGACCCGTTGTTTTTTTTGCTTTTGTTAAAACGTTTTTTTTTTTAGCATTGTTTTAATAATAGAATTCTTATAAATAACACAAACAAAAATTAAAAAATGCTTACTGTAGTATACTGTAAGTCAATTCAAATGTCGGTTGCTATACACTATGAATAAAACAGCTGATTTGGATCTAATAATTATCAAAACTTTTCAATGAACCAAAATTGATTTATTACAACCAATTGGCAAATTTAGAATTAGGAAAGTATTCTTCACAAATAATTGTTTTTTTATATTAGGTAAAAGAAAACAAAATGATTACTGGTCAAATAAGTCAAACATCTGGTGTCACATATTATATTGTTTTATTTAGTTTTAATATAAACATTTGTTTGAAATGTTGTTTATTTCTTATTTAAATATTAGTGGTGGAATTGCAACGCATGCCACAATTCGAATTATTGGGAATGGTCGTGTCTATTTCTATCTCTGTCTTACATTAGCTATGTGTAGTGTAGGTCACCGCTTAGTATCAAAGTATACATCAGAATATACAATATATGTTTACATTTGCTTCGCCAAGGATGGTGTGAGCAGATTATATGAGGGTGGTAATTACATAACAATGCCTGGCTGTAAGAATTTTGTATAAGGTATTTAATCAAAACTTAGTAGCTTAACCACAAGCTTGCAACTGGAAATTGCATTCCTGCCCAGTCTGCCTTCCGCCTCTACTACGCTAAAATTCGTATAAAGAATTATTGTATAGTGGACGTTTTATAAAGAGTCCACTGCCTTGAATAGAATAGATTGCTTGATAGAAAAAAATACTGAACACAGAACTTAACAACTAACACGTACATGAACTCAGTGGTTTCAACGACAAATGAAAACAATTTCATTCTAGTACGAAAAATCTTAAAAAATTGTTTCGGGTTTATCTAACAAATTCAGAAGATTATTATTATTCTGCACATATTGATATTTTACATGACTTTATAGCCCGTCTGGTTTCCCCAAAATCTATAAAAACGTAAAATACCATAAAATTACCCTGTTAAAATCCACGTGGGGTATTTTACCGTGGGTGCCTTCTTCTTTCTGATCCTTCAGAAGCTCCTTCTGCCAACGGCAGGGATACAAGGTCAAGATGTAAACTCGATAAGTAAGTCTTTCCGCTGCGAGCGGAACGAAGCCGCGTGTGAGTCGGGGTTGGATGCAGAATTGCAAACAAGTTCTACTAATATATTTCGTACTAATTGAAATCCTAGCGTGCTCCGACGCCAACCCCGTTCAAACCTTCTATACACATAATCATGTTATGTTTTCTTTATAATAAAGGTGTAGGATTAATAATAACCCTAAAGCTAAGATGGTAATTAATGTTAAATGTACAAATCAAATTATTTTGTATATGTTATAACAGAAGTTATAATAAAGGTTAAAAGAACCAGCAAGGCTCAGGTTTTACTTTAATAAAGCCTAACTTAAAAGCTAGAAATGCAAATAGTGACTTCAAAGTGTGAAATCAGGTATTAATGGAAATATTAGAGCAAACAGCTGTTTTATCTGTTATTTTATTCACTTGGTTGCTATGGTAATTCATCAGTCTTGGCCTAAACTCATAATTTTTCCGACTAAATTTACAAATATTGAAATAAAAATGTTTTTTATAAAAATGAATTATAGCCTATGTTACTCATGGATAGTGAAGCTTTTTCTTAGTAAAAATATTTTTTCAATCGGTTTAGTAGTTAAAGAGATTACCCCCTACATACAAAAAACAAACAAACGAACGAAAAAAATTTACCTCTTTATTGTATAGTATAGACAGGCAGGATTCGTGAGTTGACCAATTTCACAAATAGTTGGTTGAACCCTGTAATATAAACGTAAACTTAATTTCGTAAGTTTCTCTCAACTCACGTCAACTGTTCAGCTGCGCAGTTGAACTATGTTCACTTGCTTCTTACAATGTAGTTTTACATCTAGCGTCATGCCCAGATATTTTAACAATAACAATGCCTCGGTATAAGAATTTCAGATCATAGTCAGTACACAAAGTATTTATTCAAACTTAGTGGCTTAACATAGCCGAAGCTTGCAACTGGGAATCTCATTCCCGTCATATTAAAAATTTTCTTATATCAGAACATCGCTGATCTTACGACAGTAAGAGTCCTGTTTTCAATATAATACGTGATTTCAACACCTCTTGTATAATCCATACAAAGAAATACTTTCTAAAAATATTTGTTCATAGATGGTGACGAATTTATTTTGGCACTTTTCAATAAAACGTTTATATTAATTGGATAGTTTAAAATGTATCACAAGTAAAAGTTAAAAGTAAATTTAACTGAAAAATGCCTTCATACGAAGCCAATGAAATTTAAATGCAATGTAATGGGAGAAGTTAAATATGTATTGTATCGATGGAAAAAACTATCCAACTTATCACTTTCAATTTTGTTTAGTGGTTTATAGGCATAAAGTAGAAGGTCCTCTAGCGTTTTTATTTTAAAAAGTATGACTACAAAAAACAAAAATAGTTTATTGAAAATTTAAATATGTGCAGTAATTTTTCTAACAGATTCGAAATGATCAATTCTTGATTCTGATACCAACGCTTGAAAATAGTGTACTGCAAATACCATAAAAATTGCCGGTTCCTAATACTAAGCCGTGATATAAAGTACATGTATTGAAATAATTCTACTTCGCAGCTAAACCGGTGAAGTGAGTTGAGCTAATTTACAAAATTAAGTTTAAATGTTTTAGAGTTCCAACCAACTATTTGGGAAATTGGTCTACTCAAATATTGCAAACTCATATATACTTAACCGTACAACTGTAAACATTAATTGTTATACTTACTTAAAGTTGAGAGCTGAATTTTAGTACATTTATATCCTAAATGATAAATAGACAAATTTAACAAAACTCCCATTTTGACTTCTGACCATAGGGTAACTAATCCAACACAATACAAATAAATTCCATTAAATTTCCATACAGCAAGAAAGCTGAAATTTTGTACTATTCTTAAATGACAAACAAGAAAGAAAATTAGTTGCATTTTAGTGTTTCATGGGGTGAGATAGGGTAACTCTCCTAAACAACAAATACTTCCCTTAAACTGAAGATAGCGAACTAAAACTTGGGTTATAGTATTCTTAAATTAAATGTGAGAAATAATACCCAATTGCAGTTAATATCTACCCACCGTAGGTTATTTTTCAAGTAGAATGTGCTTTCCTAACATTTTAAGTTTTGAGAATAAAACCGTTTAATGTTACAAAATTCAAATATATCGATTACAATTTTTAACGTTTAAAGCCTCAATTTTTTGAAACTGCGTTTTTGGTAAGTAAGTAATAATGTTTTTAAAGATACTTTTAAAATACATACAAATAAAATAAAACTCTACTTATGTTTCTGTTATTAATGAACTATATCCAATTAGTTATAGTTTATCAATTAGCAAGACTAATTAATTGTTATCGCTTCCTCACGAGTATTTATATAAAGCCATTGTATTCCTACTTTTATACTGTACATACACTTGGATCGATACAACTTGGAGCATGCACTACCTAGGTAAAAATGATAATCATATTGTATTAATTAAGAATCATTTATTGTATTGTAGTATATAATTTTGTACTTTCACAATGTTGTTCCAGTTAAAATTAACACCATTAATATCGTATTTATATTAATAGGTTTTTGATTAATTATTTATTTTTAAAATGTTTTCAAATGTTGTTCACCCTAAAAAATAATTACATTCAAGTATCATAACTCATAATTTTGTGAAGTAAAATTTACAAATAATACAATTTTGATCTATTTACAATTTATTATTCTAAATTGATTAAATTTTTAAATGTAAGTGTCTGTTTAAATTACAATTTTATTGTCTACGACTTTCATACTTTTATGAGCTTTTTTAATTGAAGAAGAAGTTTAAAAGATATTTGCCTTTTAAAAGTCTTGAAATGTAAGTTAACACAGAAATGGTTAAAATGCCGTTTTTTACTATCAATTTAGGATATACAACTAACCCAATTCTATGTTTTATGTACTCGACGCAAATTTGAATGTTCTGTAATTTTAAAAATAATAACTTTTCTGTACGACTCACCGTTTTTGAGGTATAAGCAAATAACAGAAAAAGTTGAAAATTTGTTCGGTTTTATGGCTTTTCAGAGTTGTGCTCCCTTTCTGAGATGGTACAAACTCGGTATAGACCGACATGTATTTGGGACCAAAGTTCATAAACCGATTTCCAGATCGATATTCAAATTTTACTTGGTCTATTTCAAATTGAGTTTGGATATAAAATTAATTCTTTCCAATGTAACTATTTCATGAACGTTCTATAATAAATAAGCAATTCCTTTCGGGGCTGTTAACTTGTGGGAAATTCGTCCCACTTAAAAAAATATAGAATCTCGGGTCGTTCAAAATTTACAAATGAGAAACGTCGTTTAACATGGTAAATTAAAGATCGTAAAACGACAAAAATATTTTATGGTTCCACAAAATATCCGAATAAAAGTTGACATTTTTAAAATCTTAGTATTAAATTTGTAGTATTTCCTTTAACGATCGATTTTATATTTTAAATAAATTTATATTTGTAATTCATAGGTTATATTTTTGTTTAAGGGATTACGTATGTCTTTTTAACTTTCATTATAAGTCTTTTCATATTCTAAATTTAATAATTTGTTTATAATAAGGTTTACACAGACATATGCTGTCTAGTGGTCTATTACTCACTTTGTAAAATGTATGGTGTTTTTTCTTCATCCTATGGTTATACTATCAGTAAATTCCCTCGACGGAGGGATTCATAAAATTAATAAAAACACTGCAACATAACACAACTCAATTATGATTATATACAAACACGAACAAAGTTTATTTTTGGATATTTACATCGCTAAGAAATAAATACACATACTCAAGTCTAAATTGAGGAATTTCATCAAGTGTTCCATCTTCTTTGTTGTAATTTGCAGTAGGCCTTCACCTAAGTTAACTGTACTTAGTATGTATCTTTTTGGACAAGTAGAAATATAATCACAAGTTGACACTATTGAACCATTTCAGTTTGAAATTGTTACACAAGTACCTTTCTTAGATGAACTTTTTTAATTAAAACAGAAAAAAACCTGCTTGAAAATAACCAATCATACAGAATACTGTCTGGCTTCACAAATAATCGTCTACTGAAACGTGTTCGGAGTAGGCTACAGTTTTACTCAAGTAACACTGAAGATGACGATATTGTCGTTGAAATGCGTTTCAGTAAATAAACATACTAGAGTATCACGTATCACGACAGTATCTCACAGCTCAAGCACAGTTTACATTTATAAAATGTCTAAATAAAATATCAACAGTGCCGCAGAGAGAATTTATGGACTCTATGCAAGGACACCATATGTGGGCTCGGAAATGCTTCGTTTTACAGTTATCCACCATTTTGTTTTTACAAAATACTTAATATCTGTGGATTTATTAATGTATTGTATACGTCCCACGCACAAAAAAAACAAACCGTTTTTTCCATTTATATTTAAAATGACCCCGTGGTGGCCGTTTTAAATTTGTAATGTTAAATACCTTGAAAACCTCTAACTTTACAAAAAACATTCCAATAAACAAAATGTTGCTTTATTTAATGACACACATAAAGGTTTTTATTATTTCTGTAACTTAAAAAATAACCGAGTGTTTGGCTAAAAACCAAATTTTTGTTATATAATGGACAATTACCAAAATACAAAATGTTTAGCTTTTAACCAATAACTCGATTATCTTTTAAGATACCAAAGTAATATAAACAACAATATAAATGCAGAAAAAACTTATATAACAATCAACAAATTACTTCAAAATGCCGTTATTATTATTATATTTTTTTTAAATACAACTGTTTTAATTTAAAAGGTATTCGGAAAAAACTTTCTTGTGTGATTAAAAATGTTATATATACATATATATATGTAAATATATATAAAGTATACATTTATACATATAACATACTCGCAGCGGAAAAACTTTGCGAGTTTGCACTTCAACCTTGCGTCCCCGGATTATGGAGTTTGCATTCCAGCCGTCGGCTACGAATCAGAAGCTCCCCGCACGTGGATTAGAACTTTTAAATTTTACGGTATTTTACGTTTTAAAAGATTTAAACGATACAGACGGGCTACAAATTCGGGTAAAAATATAAAATGTGCAGAATAACCAACCAACCATTTTCATTCAAAATTCATGACGAAACCAAAATGCATTCTATAGTTCCAAAAGTATCAAAAACAATTGACTTCCAGTTAAAAACATGCTTCTAGTCGTTGGTTTTTTTCTGCTAAACTCCTCCAAACGACTTAGGAAACGTGTGTACTAATTTGGACATTGGACGTAAAATGCGGCCGTTAGAGTGCGATAACATAAATACAGTATAAATAAAATTTTTAATGACACCCTGAAATGTGTTCTGCGGACATCGGTGCTCATTGACCAACTTAGGTCTCACTATAAGAGTAATACAATTCCATTAGATCATTATATCCTACGGAATTTCGCTAAATATAAAGTAATAATAATGCATTTTCTGTATATTATACTCATTTAAATAAATATACCACTTTTCACACACCATGTCACATATACCGTGTGTTGAGCACAGAATTGTGCATTACAGTTTCAGTATATAGGCTAGTTTTGTTTATTTTATTTGTTGCACTGATTTTAATACAACCCCGAACCACAAAACAAGGAACAACAACAATAAATAAACAACTAAATTAATTGTAAGTTATGTTTATTACGCTACCCTTATGTACATTTCGAGGACATGGTCATCATCCTCTGAGTTTTAACACTACTAAAATATACAGACAAATATTACAGAGCTATATATACCCGCCCTACCCCACTCTTCCCCCTGCCGTTCAATCCACGACCGACCTGGTGGGGGAGGAGCCACATTAAATCTACTACAAATATCTATTATTAACAATAAAAGCATATTTAACTATGAATTATAAAACTATTAAATACAAAAAATAACAAACTCTTCTACTAAAACTATAAACAGTTAAACAGTAATAAAAATAAAATAAAAAACTAATAGGCCTAGTGAAATAAATAACAAATTAAAGAAATTAAATACTATTTTTGTTTAACCATTTATTGCATTTTAATTTAATGTTTTATTGACAGCAAAATTTCCTGTTTCAGTATTTCTGTTCTTTTTGATCAGTTGCCAAAACGTATTGAGGGCTGATGATACAGAAGATGTTATTTTGAGCTCTAACAATATCGCTAACGATGTCTATCAGGTTTGTTTAATAAATCGGCTTCATTAAAATATTAATTATATAATATATTTTAGCTTTATTATATTTGACTGGTTTTTTACATTGTAATCCTATATTTATTTTATAAGTTGTAAAACTTCTACGCCTTACACTTTCCCTTCAAAGGTAAAATTAAATTTTAAATTGAAAAAATACACTTCAAGCGAGATTTGAACAAAAATCTTAGGCTCTCCGTGCTGTTGATCTAACCACCAAGATATTGATCAATGTTATCTCACTTGTATGATTAGCTTAATTTTATTGAACTATCAGACCACTATCTCATGACAAATGAAATTGGAAGGACTATAAATTGTTAAATTATTGTGTTATTTAATATATTTTTTAAGGGGATTTGGAAGGTAATATGGTGAAAAAAAAATGTTGTTTATATTTTTACCCAGCAAATTTGGCAACTTATTAAATTTTTTTTAAATAAAGTGATGAACATTAAAGAATACAAGGCAAGTAAGTTTGAGCGCATTATCTACATTTGTTATTTGATCTCACATTATAGCTTATTGTATGTACTAAATATTAGAAATAAATAAACAAAAATAGGGAAGACAAACAAAAATCACATGTCCGGTTGAAATATTGAAGGTATCTTCCTGATCAGAAGATTGTCGGCTAGAAACCAGATTTCATATCTGTGGTTAAAAGGAAGGAGGATGGAAGTCAAGCAAACTTTGGTTGGCTTGCTTCCATTCCAAGCTGACGGGTTATGACCAGTTACCTGGTCTTGGTATGTTTTACATACTTATTTACAAGGTATTTATGTATATATATTTTAAACCACGAAAATTTATCTTTTTCAAAGGGACGCCAACGTCTTTCTTTCCTTTGCGACGCGTAACCATTAAAATCACAAACAGGCAGATTAGCATAAAAGAGGCAGAATAGAGAAAAAACGTCCCAGAGGAAGAAATAAATAAAGACTCTTCGTAACCAATAGGGTTTTAGCATATTTAAGTAAATTTTGTGTGCCATTTTTACAATAAAATTTAGTTTTTACACTTTCTGCTCGATTTCCAAAAATGATTTTTTGTTTAAATATGTGTTCCTATTTTGTAGGAACTACTGGTGCTACAGACTAAACTTTTACTAATTATTGTCAAAGATGGACATAGGAAGAATTTATGGAACTATGCCAATACAAACTAGATTATAAATACGCACATTAAACAATAAATGTACATAACAACGTGTGTTTTTTAGTAGTATTTTAATTTCTCAGATTTTAAATTTGTTTTAGTTTAGTTTACCAAACAATAAAAAAGGTCTACAAATTTCACTGCTGTATGTAAATTATTTTCTAAGATAAGGGGTCACCAATGGTTTTCCTTTAACTCTATAAATAGAATAGAATAGAATATGGTTTTATTCTTTTTGTTTTGGTTTTACATTTTCTTACAATTTGGTTCAAAAGAATAATCCCTACATGGGCTTACGCCTGTGTGTAGGTAAAGAGTTGAGTGCCCAAATGCAATGCGATCGAAACTATCATGCCAGACACGTAAATATATTTTATAGTCATAATTATTTTATAATGACTCATTTATATTGTTGTTCTGGTGTACCCAAGCATACATCTATAGATTACCATACAATCAAACTCATTCCACATATATATACTTACACTTAATCATCCATTGCAATACACTAGCATGCGAATACATCCCAGCACTTTGTACACTCATAAATATTAGTATAGAGTTTTCGCCTTATAAAAAAAAAAAAGAACAAAAAACAAAAACACAACAATAATAACAATAAATAAATAAATCCACTCACCCTCGTGTTAAATGCATATACAACGTGACACATACACTCCTGTATAATTATCTCAATTATAAATTTATACCCAAACATTCTTATACGTAAACACATACACTTTCATCTCAGACAATCTTACTTGTATCATACATTAACATCCTGGTATATACACTCACTTATATTCTAATTATCTACAATTATTCACCGACCTGAGGAGGTTTTCAGACTCATCCCTACCAATGTTAAGCAGCCATTGTGTCACGTGTTTCTTATATGTGTCTATTTGAAGCAATTCCGTGTCTCTCAGCTTCAGTGATACATTCCGATACAACACCTGGGCCACATATTGCGCATTTAGTTCTGACCTTTTATTGCGTAAACGAGATGTATCAATCCCGAATCTTACAGCATTTCTGGTGCTGTAAGTATGCCTAATATTTGTAAATAACTTACTTTTATTCTTAAGTATATGCAATAGAATAGATTTAATATAAAGTTGTCTTATATCTAGCACTTGGATATTTTTAAATAGCATTTCAGTTGTATACATTCGAGACTTATTCATCATTGCTTTTAGAACAGCTTTTTGCGTAACTAGTATGCGCTCAATCTGAATTTTACCAGCACCTCCCCATGCAATAATACCAAACTGTAAAATTGATTGCACATACGCGTAGTACGCTTGTTTTAATTCGCTTTCATTCAAAATGCCAGCAAACCGTCTAAACACATATGTCAGTTTACGAACTTTACCTTTAATAAAAGAGATATGCTCATTCCACTTTAATCGATCGTCAAACATAACTCCAAGATATTTATATTTGTCGACTCTTTCGAGCCGATCACATCCGCAATAATTACTGATTATGTCACCGCACGAGTGCTAAACCAATTCTCTATTAATATGTTCCCGATTGTTCTCCCTTATTGAAAACGTCATGTAATTTGTTTTACGAACATTAAGAGTTAGTGCATTATGATCGAACCAACATTTTATTGTAGACAAATCGCAAGTAGCCTGGGAATAAACTTCATTCCAGGATTTCCCTTTGAACAAAATGGATGCATCGTCAGCAAATAGAAATAAGTTCCCCTGCATCTTTATTTTTGAAATATTATTTATATATATAAGGAACGAAATAGGCCCTAATGTACTACCCTGTATCACACCAAAATCTACCGGACACGGATCACTAGTAACGCCGCAAATAGACTGAACCACTTTAGAGCATTCCCTCTTATACCAATACAACTCATTTTATTAAGTAATTTTGACCTATCAATAGAATCAAAAGCTTTAGCCAAATCAAGAAATGCCACCAATACCCTGTCTTTGGCTGCCAATGACTGATTGAGCACATTCGTTAGATCAAACAATGCATCTGAAATATTTCTTCCAATCCTGAATCCGTACTGCTGCTCACACAAGATATTGTTAGTTTCCAAATATTTTGACAACTGCTCTTTAACTAACTTATCAAGAATTTTGGAACACACATTGAGCAGTGAGATTGGTCTATAATTACTTATATTTTCTTTACAGTCAGATTTATAAATAGGAATGACTTTAGCGATTTTAAAAACCGCTGGATAGACTGAGGATCGTAAACTAGAATTTATTATATGAGTTAAGGGTCGAATTAAAACTTGCAAGTTCTCCTTTAAAAACCTGGCATGAACTCCATCTGTACCAGGAGCGGAAGCTCCCCGAATCTAAGAGATACAGCGCCAAACGTCCGTCTCAGTAACACTGTTAAGTTGGAAGTCTGTGTCAGTCGGAAGTCCATATTGCTTGTCGTCAACCACTGGATGCCCGACAGGTTGGATGGCTTGTGCAAGATTTATTCCTACGTTTGAAAAATGAGTTATGTGTTGGCAACATTTTGAATTGACTCCTCAGAAAGTATGTATATATATATATAGTATATAAATATATTTTCGAATCATTAATTACAGATTGATACATGCACTAATTAAAATTATAAAACTATTTCTAGTCTTTTAATTTGTTCACATTATACTTGAGTTAAGTGGTGTAGGCCAATCGGAAAGTGGTCAAATATATCAAAATTTTCGAAATTAGTTTTTTGTTGCTTACTTTGTTCGACATGTCTTCTTGAACAAGAAAAATACAATTTAAGTCATGATTCAACTGTACATACACCATAAAAATAGTTTTCCTGAGAAAGCGCATTCTTTTCAAGGCTTTTTTATTTTGGCCTATTTTGTTGTTTGAAATTTAATGTGAAGTTTTTACTGGTAAATGTAGGCCTGAATGTTTAATAATATTTGTGCAGATGTAATTAAAGGACCTTTGGAATGTATAAGCATTTTAAACTTTAACTACCTACCCAGTTATTTCTGCTCAATACTAGACAAGAGCACAGATAAAAGAACAACTAGAAGTTTCTTTTATCTGTGACAGGAGTTAGCCTACTTCAAGAGTTAGTCTTACGAAAGTCTTAATTTCCGTATTCGTTTTTCAGAAACAATTTATATTTGTAAATAACTACTTGTAATACAAGACTGAAGTTTTTACCACTTATTCCGCAGGTGTTTCTCTTTATATTTATGTTTGTAAGAAGCTATCAATTTAAAAAATAAAAAAACGGCACAAAAACATCATACTCTTTAAAATAACACAAAAACGAAAAAAAATCCGTCAAGTACTTTTTAATAAAATATAAGTTTAAAAATATATATGCATATGCTTTGAAATTTTGGCTTTTTAATTTTGTATACCTACGATACAATTTTTAAAGGTGAAATTTTATATTTTTGTACGTTGTTTACACTATTCCTTATATTTAATGAAATAGTGGATACATGCATAATACATTTTTTTTAAACTACAGTATATTCCTAATTTTTAGCGTAATTTTTAAAATAATGTCCTTATATAAATACTGATTTTAACTTTCAATTACAGGTTTTAGCAAAAGAGGAAGGTAATGTTCTTTACTGCCCCGTGAGTTTGAACATCCTACTAGCTCTTACCACCCTTGCAGCCAGGGGAAATACTGCTGCAGAATTGAAAAAAGCTCTCTATCTTAATACTGGAAATGACAACATAAAGTCTGGCTATAAGGGACTTTTAAAAGACGTTCAAGTAAGTCATTGCACAAGTTCTCACTTTAATCAGCTGCAGATTTTCAGGGGAGAGAGGTAGGAGCGATTAAAAATTCAAATTGTTTTCCTTGTGAACGCTTTCTTTCTTTTGTTGAACAATATTCTGTCTAAAAAACAATATTTTTAATACTTCTAATAACTAGCTTCATAATATTCTTCTTAAATAGGCTAAATAAGATTCAAGTACCGGGAAACCTATCTACGTTCGGGCAAGGTTCGGTTCGGATTCAGTAACTTAAAGCGTAATATTTGAATAACTTTTTCATTGAATACAATTAAGGTTTCATAGCAACAGATGCACAACGTGTTGCCAGCTATCTATTAAATTACTTGTCATTTGAAAGTGATTGCAAACAGGTGAATTGCTTGATGAGCAACTATCACATGGCAACAATGACTACCCACACCAACGCACTCGGCCAATCATAAATCACTAAAATAAAACTATAAAAGTAAACGAATAAATTTAACAACACCTGTTACAACATGTTTCTCAATAAACACACCATGTACCTATATAATTTAATATTTGTTACTGTTTGTTCTCACATCGCCAAGTTGGCTCGTGGTTCCTTAAGGGTGTACAACACCACTTGAGAAAAAGCAATTTCAGTAGCGGAGCCAACCTTGCGAAGGTTGGCGCTTATGATATTACATTGGTAAAGCGCTCGAGGGCGACTAGAATGTCGCTTGTTTAAACTTTCGTTTTTACTAATACAGGTCTTATTTTTAGTTACCGTCATGTTCATATGACATTTAAATTTACAGAAAGTTCCAATAAATAGTTAGTAGATGGCAAATCTCGCTTAGATGTTTTACTGCTATCCAGTTTTTTTTTATGAAAAGGAGGGGTTTCGTCTTGTTTCTAAGCAAATATCTTTATTACAAATTTCTAATTTAAATTTAAATGTTTATGAACGGTTTCCTGGAAATTACAAAAGATTATCTTCAAAATTTGATGAAAGATAAGTTACATTGAAGAGGACTGTGTGGGACTGTTTAGTCCTGGTATTTCACAGTCATAAGAAGTATAATATGTTATCTATATATATATATATATAAGCCAAAACCCACTGACTCACTGACTCACTGACTCACTCATCACGATTTCTCAAAAACTACAGAACGGATTGGAATGAAATTTGGTATGTAGCTTCCTCTAGGGCCATAGGTGCTCAATAAGAAAGGGTTTGAAAAAATTCGAAATTTTAT
>JAGFPH010015607.1:10649-20882 GCA_018207615.1 Philaenus spumarius | reverse complement strand
AAATATATTTTTATATTTGCAGTATTTTTTTAAATTGCGGAAATAGCAGTATTTTGCTTTGTTTTGAATCACACAAATGCTCCTAGATTTATAACCAATGGCAATAGAGTACTAGAGGAATATTTATTTGATAGTTCACTGTATGGGCTTGAATTAGTAATGTAATAAAGCATTAAAAAATTCATCCAATTTTTTAAAGGTCTGCGTAAATGCATTAACCGCCTAAAAAAACCATTTTTTTTTAATGTAGGTATGTTATTCCGACATACTCGTGAAATAGTCTTAAAAGACGTTTTCAAGCACTGTATTCCAACAAAATTATTCTAATAAAACCCCCTCCCCGGATAGGATACTGACTGCCCCCTCCTTGAAAACCGGCTGGATCCGCCCATGATTGGTAGGCCTATTTTATTTCCATTGAATAACGTTTCTTATAAATAATAAATACTGTAATAAAATATATTGCGAATGCTAGTCATACAATAATTTATACCTGCTAGAAATATGCATATGGAAGATAATGTTATACAGAGCGGATTTTGCTTTTTGTCTGAAAGTGGATAGTTATTATTTATTGTAAAGCATAAGGGGGAGGGGTTAGAGCCCCCTAGCCCCCCTGGATCCGATACTGGTTTATAATATATTATTATAATTATTATACAACAGTGATTGAGATTAGGTAGCCTATTTTACACGAATAACAACTGATAGGTTGAAAACGATTATCAATTGTATTACTAAAGTAATAATATTAATTTATAAAGTATTAATTATTATTGTGAACTAATCGATTCGTAAAGAAATTCTCTACACATCCCTAAACAGTAAGTTTGGCCATCCATAGAAACATCATTTCAACAAGAACCCCGCCATTTGCAGTCTAGAAATAGCATATAATATGGTTCATTTCTCATCTACTCAAAGAACGTTCTGTTTCGTTGCAGGGTAGTTAGTTCGTTGTCTTTCTCTAGTAATACAAGGTTTGTTTAGTGTGTTGTGTTTTATTTATTATAAATATTGTGAAATGAAAATGTATTTAATTATATTGCAATATAACAAAATTAAATATTTGTGTTTTTTGGTGAAAGTTTTAGCCCAATGCTAAGCAAAATGTTACAGCCTATTGTAGCCTATTAGTTTTCTACAAGAAACTAATTCATAACTTACGATTTATTCATTTTTGAACTTGTTTTAATTTTTTCGTATACCTACAATATAGGCCTAGAGTGTTTATTTATTATCTTATGTGCCTTTTGTAACTTTTTATTTAGGCCTATTTAAGCTACGTATCGCCCTATTTCTAAAACATGGTAGGCCTAAATAATTTTTTAAACTGCACACTCTTAAAATTTTTTCAAAGAAATACAGTTCTTTTTACAAAGTTAAAACTACTTCCATAGAGCCTTTTTTACAATATTTTGTATATTTTGGATTTATCAAAATTTATATTTTATTTTTCCAAAAGCCCTACTTTTCTCGTTTGTAACTCAACAACAAAACGAAGAAATTTATTTTGTCTACATAGCAAAGATTTCTTTAGGCCTACATCTCTCAGCATGAAAATATAATATTGTATACTTTACTTGAATGGAATACATGCTATAAATTTTTAAATGATAATATGCGCAAGTAGTACAAAAGACCCTAGCTATAGTACGTTCAGCGAGAGTTTGCAGTAAATCGCTGTGTTCTGTGGGCATTTTGAAGCTTTAAATTTAGACTTTGAATGCATTTTTTTAGTTAAATTTTAAATTTATACACATGTGACTTAATAAAACATTTATTAAGAGGTTTTAATAGTCCATGTCTTTTCCTGTCACCCGTCATAGGTGGCGATTTACTGCAAACACTCGCTGAACATACTATAGTTGAGTGTTTCTGCACACCATATCCTACAAGATCTTGTTATTAGTTGTAGTGTAAGGTCTACATTTAAAGTTGGATTCTTTCTTGTTATCTAATTGCAATTTAATTTAATTAAGAATTGTTAATTACTTTTTCAAAAGGTTTAATAATAGGGTTTTTATGCAGATGACATCAAGAAATAATACAATTATGCAGAGGCTTAGTCAGCCACAGTATGAGACTACTAAAGGATTGACACCAGATGAAAGAAAGAAGTTCTTATCTGCAGTTGCATCAACAAGAAAAGACAAAATAATGCTGAAGCTGGATCTTCCAGCTTATAAACCACCAATGAAAAATATGATGCCCAATAGAAGACAGCTTTCATTTCCAAATACTGGTAAATATATATACAATATATAAAGCCATAATCTCATAAACGGTAGAGTTAGGGGCAGCCCAGTTGGCGGAAAAATATACTTCAGAGAGTTTAACAAAGAAACAAAAATTGGTAGCTTAGCATACAAATATTAAGTAAGGTTTGGTTGTTTTAATGTTAAGGTAGCTTATCTTATTGTTATAGAAAAGGGGAAACAGCCAAATAACAAAGTAGGTTACCTTACTGTTGGGATGAACAAATTTTAACTGCAATCTGGTGAGTTCTATAACTCAGTTGTCAGTATTTAGGTCTGAATAAATATTCAGCCAACTAACCTACAAGTTGACACACTTACTTTCCTATTTTGGAATTCTGTCTCGAATGTTCCACCATTGGTATTCTAAATTAAAATTAAAATTGCTTAAAATTAAGAAATCCTGTAAAAGTTGTGTAAAATGGACAGGTATGTCACACACACTACTAGTCAAACATGTATGTTTGTTATAAAATACACTTTGAGCTCGACAGGTGAGAAGGAATTTATATTTAAAAAATAAAAATATGTATTTTTAAAGGAGAAGATATATTTGCTGAATACATTATTTCATTAATTGTTTCCCAGAAAAGATTTTAGTGAAAATTTTAGATTTTAGCAACACATATTCAAGTTAAAAATTTCAATATCAAAACTAGTTTACATACAAATTGTCGTAAAATAATATAAATGAGAATTGTAGGCTATAGTAGGCCTATTATTTCTATATGTGTTACTGCATTATTAATTCTATAACACCAACCTATCTTAATTCACAGTCATTGAAAACATAGTTCAGTATTATTAACTTTTTAGTAATATAATAAAGAAGCCATTTAATAAATGTACTAATTAACTTACAAAGTAGGATTGCAATAAGATTATTTCTGCAGTCCTAAGTAGCAAGTGTGGCCTAAGTTGTAATAAATGTATACAAATTCTTTTAGCTAGTGTTTTTCTAAAACTACACTTATTTATGACAAAAAATAACATAATTGATTGTTTGATACAATTTACATAAGCTTTACAGTTTGTGTAAACCCAAAATTTCTAATAATTAACAGGTTAGGCCTATGTATTTTTGTTTGTTTTTATATTCTAAACCAGACAATCGTTCCAATATTTCTAAACATAGACTATTACATTTAAAAACCCAGAACACCTAGAGGGATAGGGCTATTTCAAATTTTAACCTACAAATAATAAGGAATATACAGTACCGGTATGACTAGAATTTGTTACAAAAATACAAACTGGACTATAAAACCATACGTTACAAAATACAGGATTGTCCATTATTCTCATTATAAATATGACCTGGAGACCTATATATTTATCATATATTTCTTTTAGATACATTGGAAAACAACAAACATAGTTTGGTGGACAAAAATAAAACCAGCAAAATTATTTGGCTTACATTATTGCCTAGTAGAAGAAGTACCTTTATACCTTTTTACTGAGATGTTAATGTAAGATGGGGTGATTTTTAAATTTCTTCATGTAAGAACATAAATTGAAATACTTTTGTATATATAAGACCCACTATAAGCTTAATTTTAACAAAAGATATTTTATTACTGTAGGCCTTATGTCGTTCTTACAAACAGGCTTAGGGCCTAGGTGATAATTTTTCTTCTTTATGGATGTCGGAGTACAGGCCTATAGGCTATCTATTAAAAACTTAATAGCCTATAGAGAGTGGCAATGCCTCAGTTGGTAAGATGACAAAGTCATATACTAGGTTTCAACTCCAGATATAGCCATTGTTTATAGTATTTCTGTGTGTTATTCTACTCACTGACTTCATCAGCTAATCTGGCTCAAAGTTATACCACTTTATTACAATACTGAATGTAGCTTTTTTTTGTTTTCAGCTACTTGTATACAAAACTATGTGGAACCATGTTCAACACTACCTTCACCAGAGATTAATAACCATGAAGATAGTTCTAGTGCAGCATTAGGCCTACAACCAAATGAACTTGACACAACAAGAGATTCCAGTGAAGCAAACTCTAATGCAGTTAGTATCTTATAAATAAAACTCCACTAATTTATAGCTGTCTGTCAATATGAATAATACCATTCAAAAATAATTACTGACAACAATAATTACCAATCAGTTTGACTTTAGTTTTACACATTTGTATACAATACATAATTTCTCAACTTTTATTTCTATAATTTCATCACCATATTTTGTAAGACTCCTTCCTTGATTGCAAATAATTATAAAAACATTACATTTTACTAACATTTAGTTTGTATTGCATTATTTTGGACTTAAAACTATTAATAACAAGATCGTTTATAATTTAGTTTGCTAGGAGTTTTAAAATAGAATAAAATATTTTTTTGTAACATTTGATTTAGTTCATCAGCTTAGGTAAAAGCTACTATAAACTAAGGGTAAATCTATCTTGTAACAATTTTTTATTGTGTTTTGTACTTATATATTGTCATATTTTAGGCCTATTCCCTTTAAGCCATTTTATTTTGGTAGTTTCTAAATATTTACATATGGGTGTACACATTTAGAATACAGTATCTATTATTGTGTCGTGTTGCTGTGTAGTAAGTACAATTAATTACTAGTTATTTAGGCACATAAATTAATATATTTAAACTGAGTAGCCTAATTGGACCATTGGTTAAGATTTTATAGGTATTTAGTAAGGTAGCTGAGTCAGTGTGGAAAATATGAAACATCTTTCCAAGGATGTTTAGGATGTTCCCAAACATGAAAATAAATTTTTAAAGGGTTTAACCTTTCCAAGAGAAAGAGCGAGCAACTGATGCTAAACATTCTATGTCTTTATCAATTGATGGGTACCTACTAAATGCAAGACCAAGCTAATAATGATTTACTTTTTATTATTCCTAAATGACTGCAATGCAAATCATTTAAAATAGATTTTCTTAACACCTTAGGAATAAGAACTATGTATCCCCAAAGTAAGATAGGTTACCTTCTTTAACAGTTAGTTCGTTTAGTCTCTGAAAATAGGAACGTACTTGAATATTTACATTATTTAGCCAACCATACCTTACGCATTGAAATATTTTATTCTATTCTACATTTTTCTGGGTTTGTCTTTTTATATCGCCAAAACCTAAAGGTATTTCACTATCTATTAAAACACTGTAAATAAGTACCAATATAGTAATTTTTATCTGATTCTTCAATAGCTACATTTACATTTGAAAATAATCTACACAGTCATCTGCAATTAAATTTCCTTGAGATTTAACATATTGTAGGCATACATGGAAATCTTATCCATAATGAGTAAAGCTGAAGCCTACTAACTGCATTTGCTGGTAGTCTCTTTTTTTATCCAAAAATTCATAACAATGGTTTAATTATGGTTGTAACTAATGTAAACTTTATATAGAAAAGCTACTGATTCTGTTTCTTAACTTCTGCTACAATAGCTAATGCTTTTTTGACAGTCAATAAGTAACCAACCACAACTGTTGACAATGATCTTGAACTAGAACAAGAAGGTTTTTCCGAACCATCTCTCTGAGTTTGACTAAGGACATATAGACGTAACTCTGAATAGTAATGAGCCAGTACAGGAGCAGAATCTAATTTCTTTTTAATTAACCTTCTGTCCAGACCGACATCCACGGGGTTAACCGAACTATCCGCTCCTGCACTCGCCGAGCACTCATCTTCTCAGTACCCTCCTGTCTGCCTCTGGTCTAAAATATATATAAACATATTCAGACAAATATTTTGAATTGTAACAGATATCTTGAATGCAAAATGTGCTGTTTTATTGGTTGAAAACTGTTCAATTGCAAGGGTTTACAGAAATCTTTATATTTTAGAAACTATAAGAGTGACGTCTGATTGGAAGGTAGTTTTAGAAAATTCAAATCTTGAAAAATCCAAAGATATCTTTATATTATTGTAAAATTACTGTATTTTTGTCGAGCGATATTGAGCTTTAGAGAAGTGACAAAGTTGAGTGATTGTTTTGTGTTTTCAGGCGCTCCAATAGCTTTACAGAAAACTGCAATTTTAAAACGATGATTACATAATATGTAAATATACGTTTTAGAAAAAAATTTTAAATACAAAAATTAAAAGTTAAATCATTTCCTTTAAAACAGTTTTTGTTTTATTGCGATTATATGATTTTCATTGTCCTATAATAAGTCGGTGTCCCTGGTACGGAGGGGCCTCATCCGGGTGAGGAACAAGGGTCCGGACAAAAGGTTAAAATTACTCTTTACAATTGATTTACAATAAAATATTTATGACTTTTATATTTTGCTTCTATTTAACTTATAGGCCTACTACTTACATTTTTAGAAATATTAAGTACTACTTATAGCTTCCTTACTTAATTATGTCGTAAGGCTTCCTTTTATAAATTATTATGTCCCGCCAAACCTAACCTTTACCATTAGTAATAAAATATAGATCTAATTTTGTAACCTTCAATTGGTAATTTAGATTTACTGATAACTGTTCAATTAGTTAAATTTGCTCAATATTATACAAACTTAATATTACAGTACCGTAGTTCTGATGGTATTAATTTAAGATGTTACTTTTATCATTATAACGTTTATCAGAAATTGTGATACACAAGAACTATTACAATTTCAAAAGCAACAACTTGGCTTTCTACTTTTAGGTTAAGTTTGATTGACTGTATTCTTAATTTTTAACACCTGATGACTCATCATAAGCCCATTAAATAAATCAGTTACATCGTACAACTGTTCATTACAATAAATACTATCTTTACATTCACCTAGGCCCACAAAATGTTGTGTAGGTAGCCTACATTTACTTTTTGAATATTACTTATTTACATAAGTTTGAGCTCTTTAATTCTTTGAACAATGGACTCTATTTTTAGAATTAAAATTTAGTCATTTGGAAAAAGCTTTAGCAAAAAATCTACGGTACCCAGTGGCGGCTGGTGGATTATTACCTTGGGGGTTCAAATCTACCGGGGTGGGGGGTCCTGCAAATTTGTTTAGTACTAAACATAAGAATTTCGAATTTTATTCCTGTTTTTACTAAAATTTGGTTGTTTTAAGACATCTCTGAAAAGCGTGCAATGAGATAAAATCAGGTTACAGTTTTCATGATAGGCTTAGATTGGATTATAGATATTAATTATAAATGGGAAATTGAGAACAATGTTGTCTTACATAGTAGCCTATACTTTATTCATTAGTTTATTTAAGTTTTTAGTTCATAAAGTGACTTATAAATAATGAATTTACACAAATACCACTACACTTTAATAGCACACTTTTCTTCAAGAGGTAAAGAAGAAAAGTTAAACCTAGCAAAAATGGATCGCTGTTAATTATAACAACTTTACCTTAACAAAACGATAATAACAACACTGAACTGCAATAATATTACTGTATTTATTAATATGTCCACACTACCACAAACTTAATCAATGAACTTCATAGAATGCACAACTGACATAATCTATAAATCAAAGAAGTAAACAAACACAAACTACGTAAAGGAAAAAGTAGGCCTAGGCTTTTTTTACATAACACAGTTGTGAACTGCAGCTTCGGCTATCTTCGGAAGGAGTCAGGAGTAGCTGCATTTAGATTGCAGCGAAAAGCAATGCTAATACAGCAACTCCCCCACTGTTCCCCTGTAACCCCCTCGCCTAGGCCAGGAGGCTCATTCTTTGATTTGAACCAGGTAGCTTAAAACGACGTAGTAGAGCTGCGCGTTGTAACTCTCTGTCATATTTTAACAACTTTTCACTCTATTTTGTTAGATTTGTGAAACCAAGTACTAAATATTTATAGTTGTTAAAATACTATGTTATTAACGCAATTTGCTTGGGGGTTCACTGAACCAGTAAACCTATAGCACGAGCCGCCACTGACAATACCCTAATTTTGAATTAGGCCTACACAATTTTTCAAGGTGATGTTTTTCTTACAAAAAATGCAAGTATAACCTTTTAAACGACCCACTTTACCTCAACAAAAACAACAAAATGAATTATTTTGACACTGAATTATTTGGCACTTGCTAGGATTGAAGGAATGTGGTTTTGGCTCATCATGAACTGTTGAAATAGTCCTCCGTAGTTGTAATTCAGTGTAACTGCAACTTTATCGGCAGCTTCCATTGATGTAGTGATCCGCATGGCCTTTTCATAGATTATGTCAGATTCCTCTAGTAAGTTTTATTTTTGAACACACAAGTGTTGATGATTTTTGAATGTATAACATATTTAGCTACAATCTCATGTTCACTCTGTTAACATAAACTAAATTTATACTGTTCCACAATAAATTATGGTTTAGAGAATAAATGGCCCGGGGGTATTTTAAAACAATTTCTTCGTAAAGGGGTGCACAAATATTTCAATAAATTATGCCTTCACTCCCACAACATTTAGTAATGTAAGGATACATACTATCTTTTAATTTTGTATGTCTTTACAACCTATGAAAATATTGTATCTTTCTATATAAGAAGACCATGTATCTTCTGTATTATCAAAGTTGATAATAGTACTAATTATTCCTACCATTTCAATTGTAGCAATTACTTGTTAAATATTCATTCAAGAAATAACAGTTCTATTTCTTCTTATATAAAGCGAGAAGAAGGAAATATGAAGTAAGCGTGGAAAGGACGAAAAGCATGATGGGAATTTCTCTTGACCAATCATATTTAACGATAAATTGTTACCATCATATGATCAAACCATGTTTATGTAAAAAATATTGTAAATACGCCAATCTAAGAAACTACATATCACACAGTACACATTTGTAAAACTGTATTATGACAATGGAATTGGAATGAGTGTGACTTAAGCTATGATGCTTCTTTAGGTTTAACTCAGTTCATTTTTATATTTTGTTTCAGTTAGTCATATATGCAAAAATAATTCTAGCTGCATATTAAATGTTATCCAATAGTTTTTATATAGGTAGCTGCAGTTAGGTTCTGAGTTTGAATACTTAATTTTATTATTATATATAAATAGATTTAGTATATGTATTTGTTTTTCCCTTTTAATAATGTTAATGTATTCAATGTTTTAGATGGAACAGCAGTCACAAGAAAATGAAGTGCCTGGACGTACAATTAAAAGTAAGCAAAATTGGTGCAAGTACTGTGGATCTTTGCAGACCAAAATTGGTAGACATATGGCTGTGAAACATAAAGATATACCTGATGTTCAAAAATATTTACAAATTTCTGACCCTGATGTGCAAAAACAGAAGAAAAAAAGAAGAGAGCTGTGCAAAATGTTAATAAACAATTCTAATAATGTGTTTAATCAAAACGTAATAGATGATAAAGTAATAGGGAAACCAATACCAGTAAAGCAAACTAAGATTAATCCTTCAAAATTATCCCATGTTGTCTGTTCATACTGTGGAGGCCTTTATTCCAGAAAATATTTCAGTTGCCACAAAATCACTTGTATACAACGACAAAATTTGTATAAAAATGAACTAAATGAAAAACCTTTAACATCTTCACTTCTCTGTCCAACCTTAGACAAAAAATACAGAATTCTACAAAAAAATGTTTTTGGCAAAATGGCAAAGGACAAAATCAGTTTAATTGCTCAAACTGATCCACTCATTCTAGAATTCGGCAGACGCTTTCTGAAAGGGCATATGGCAGACAAGCAGCGTAACTATGTTTCTAATAAAGTCCGGACATTAGCAGATTTGTTGATACGCCTAAAGAAAGTTGATCCAACAAATGTAAAGACAATGAGTGATTGTGTAGACCCAACGAACTTTAATATTTTGAGTGATATTGTACGCAAATGGAGTGCATATAATGAAGAAAATGGAGTTTGCAATAAAGGCAGCGTACCGAGGCGCATTTTTAAAAGTCTGAAGATGTGTTCCCAGGTGTTATGGTCGGAAGCCATAAAAAATAAAAATTTAACAATTGAGGAGCAACACAAAATTCGTTCAAAACATGAAAAAT
>JAGFPH010015607.1:0-10549 GCA_018207615.1 Philaenus spumarius | reverse complement strand
CTAAATTTGTACAATTGTCCAGTCAACTCAGCCAAAACAGGGGGGAGGGGGAACCCGAAGTTTGGCGACTTCGTATAGTTAGTCATTCGAGTGTCCTGTACAACATACTAAAATTTACCGAATATGGGGGTGTGTGAGAGGGGGGGGAGTCATTTAAGCAACAAATATCATTATATTAAATAACCTATTCTGCTGTTTATTGTAAGCTGTTAGCATTAATAATAACGTTGTTGCCTAAACAATCAAAATCATTTAAACACTAAATCACGAACTAAACTATCAGGGAGCCAAGCCAAATTCAAACTTTAAGTATGGTCTGTGTGTAGGCCTATACTTCACTAAACCAAACGACTGTATTTACCCCCTCGTAATTTGTCGTTACATACAAATTTAGATTTTTGTGAACATTGTGAAGATTATTTATCAAAGAGGCTATTGTAATCATTTCAGATTTCTATCTTTAGTCTTGGAGATTATTGTTGACTTCTAGTAAGCCTACGTTAAAAATCACAGTCAGATTAATTAGATACACATCAGAAATACATCATGTAAAAAAATACTATTTAAAAACAACATAGGCTACTTTATGTAGGCCTACCTAAATACGCTGTCGGGGATTTTTAACTTGGTAAATGAAAACAACTATAAGAATTAATAATTATAAAACTGTAGACACTGGCGGCTTCAGGGGGGCCATGCCCCCCCCCTCCCGAGAACCCCAAGTTTTTTTACCTAAAAAGAAAATTACGTTTTACAATTTTACAACGTTTATACTGACATCCTTCTTAATGTATAGTAATGAAAACTTAAACTGAGTAAATGACATTTTTTAATCAGAATACCTTAAACCCTCGTACTGCAGACTGCTCAATTGAGTAATATCAGTGCATGGCCTAGGTCTTACACTACTCAATTGACAACTCTAATTTTTATTGAATATTTTAACCTCTAAAATTCATCCCATCGCAATAAAACAAAAACTGTTCGAAAGTAAATCATTTAAACTTTAATTTTTGTATTTAAAAATTTGTTCTAAAACGTATATTTACTTATGTAATTATCGATTTAAAATTGCAGTTTTCTGAAAAGATAATAGCGGGCGAATAAAACACAAACAAATTACTCAACTTTGTCACTTCTCTAAAGCTCAATATAGCTCGACAGATATATTTTGACAATAAAATAAAGATACTTTTGGATTCGTCAAGGTTTTAATTTAATTAAAACTGCCTTAAAATCAGACGTCACTCTTATAGCAATGACTACATATCAATTGTTAGGCTATATTGTATATACAAATCGTAAGCAATCGCATACTTCTGTTAAGATTAGGTTGACTGAAAGGAAATGTATAGCCTACTTAAGCTTTGTGATTAATTAATTTCCCAAATTGTTGGTTGGAATTTTAAAACATATAAACTTAATTTAGAAAATTTGCCCAACTCACGTCAGCGGTTCAGCTGCGTGGAATTATTAGATAACAAAACTCATATTTCTGTATCCTTATTTGTAAAAGATTACCCTTTATGCCAGGCTGAGCCTAGAATATTAATTGGGATAAATGGTTAATTGATATAGGCTTTAGACTATAGTTATAATTGGATTGATAAAATTTTAATAATAGACTATATTTTTTTAGTATTTTGGAAAGGTTGCCTAAAATGGTGTATGCTTACTCAAACTTATTTTTATCACAGCTAAGAAATAAAATCGTTTTCAATTCGTCAAAGAAAATTTGTATCTCAAAAACAATTCAAGGCACTTAACGGACTTACAGAAGGCTTCTCAAACGTGAAGTCTATACTCAATTACATAATGCTTACATATTTAATATTTTAGACTTTAGGTCTACCCCTTTTTTGGTGTCGAAGCTAATAAAAAGTTACGGGAACATGACCATCAGATTTGATTTGTACAATTTGAGTTGAATTTGATTTACCTCAACCAAGCCTGCTAGAAGCCATACCTGAGCAATGAATATTAAATTAAGTTTGCCAATGAGTCTTAGTTGTCTTTAAGTCTTAATGATTTTTGTTTCATAAAACAATCTTGTTTCTTGCTATCGCTTTATGCCAGTAAATGAAGATGGAGATCAGCGTATAACGGAAGTAAACCGAACCCCAGGGACTACGCTCGTACCTTTGCAACTGTGTTTAACGTTTCAAATGTAGTAAACTGAACAAATGTGTTACCACTCTGCCTTTCTAATTAACAAAATCGGAAAGAAAATGTAGATTTGCTAGTCATTTATTTTCTTCCGCTTTTAACTGGTTAAGCGTTAATGTTACAAAACCATCGATTTCTTTAACTTGTTTACTTTATGCAAGTTAGACTAATGCAGAAGTAGGGAGCAACGTATATCGCAGGTAAATCGATAGCTGGTCACCAGGTTCGAACCTACGTGGTTACAACTGCAGTAGACTGGGTAACGCAGACAGCCTCTCGATTCGCCGTTACGAACACATTACTATTCCTACAAGTGTTTTTTTCAATAACGGTCTATATTTTTTTATTTTTTATCAGTCGATGAAATATGATAAGAAAAATAAATCTGGCATCATAAAATATTCAATCTTCGTATTGCCCAAGTACATTTTAGCAATTTATTTCGGAAATAGTCTTTAGTCGAAAAAGATAAGTAAAGTTTAAAAAAAATTATAAGTGGTGAAACCAAAAAAAATTTTGTGGCTATTTTTAATAATGAATACAATGTGTTTTATACAAGTTAAGAATTAATTATAACTTATTTTACCAATAGGCGTCTACTTTTAAGGAAATTAAAAGCTTCATCTAAGTTTCTAAGTCAGTAGTTTCGTGAATTGGCGGATTGACTTTACAAGCCGGATTGTTTATACAGGCATTGCTAATCGGTAGATAGCAAGACTTCTTAAGGGTAGCCGCATGGTGAAGAGGTAGAGGTAGAGGTCGAGGTAGAGGTGGAGGTCAACGTAGAGGTATAGGTAGAGGGAGTCTCGCATAGTAAAGAGAGTTACCGAGCTGCTTTCCCAGTTTCACATGATTTGAAGGTCAGTCTTTAATTGTGTTGCAAGGAGAAAGGTTGTTAGGATAGTTAATTTTTTTACAATGTTAAGCGACAGTAGTGAAGATAGTGATGACATGTCAACAGCGTGTAAATGGTGGCTAATTGGCTCTTTGGCTAATTGACTCTAATCGTGAGTTTAGTGCTCATCCCATAAATCAAGTGCGACAAAATCTGGGAGAATATCACCATCTTTTTTTGCAACTTAAGGAATACCCAGACAAATTTCAGGAATACATGAGGACGACTCCTGAAACATTTTCATACATTTTCGACAACGTATCACCAAAGTTGAAAATTGTACAAAATACTGCAACCTTCAAATCAACCCTATCGGCGCTGAAGAGCAGCTTGTAGTAACAATTAGGTAAGATTATAATTATTTTATTAAAAACTAGGGGAGACCGCGCTGTACACCTCACGAAAAGACAAACTATTTTGTTTTCAAAAGCGGGCGGGCGAGACCTCCTAGAGGGCCGCTAGGAACACCTCTACCTCGACCTCTTTACTATGCGAGCGCCCATTACACACAATGTATTTGTGTTACCTAGAGGTACCGTGACCTCCACCTCCACCTCCAACTCTATCTCTACCTCGACCTCTCCCTCTTCACCATGCGACTACCCTTAGAAAAGTACACGCTTTTTTAATTTAGCTAGTTTTGTCGTCTTCGCATCTACAGAGTACCCTATAGAGTAATTGATTCATATGGAAGGACTTCCTGGATGGACATCGAAGATTTTCATCTAATTTAGTAAGTAAGAACAGTTTTTATTTATAGTTGATAAGATTGTAAATGAATAGGCCTACGTACATAATATTTCTAATCGTTGTGTTTTATAATATAAAGCTTCTGTTTCTTTATAATAAATTAATAAACATTCAAATTTCTCTTTCAGTATTGTTAACACAATATTTATGTTTAAACAATTAATAACGCTTAGACAATCATAGATACAACACAGTTTGTTTGTACATTAATGTGTGAATTACACGCTATAAATTAATTACTATTTTAGCTTGACATTTCATAAAATTTACAAAAAAGAAGTCTTTGAATATATTAATTTAATTTTGCTATTTAGTTATACAAGAGTCTGTAATCCTTGTTTACTGTAACTTGTGTCATTGTAACCTATAAAGAGGGATTTATATTACTGTAGTTTGGCTGCTATTTTATTTTTGAAGTAGGCCTATGCTACTTGTTAAACAGTAGACCTAACTTAATAGTAAATAGTATGTAAAAAGAGTGTTATTTTTAGACTCTTTAAATTTATGTTATAGGTTATGTTATTTTAAATCTTACAAGCGATTTACATATTTTTGCACATTGTATAGTAACTAAATACATCTACTTATATAAAGCTAGACGGTAACACTGATTCATTGGCATTAATTATTAGGCACTTCCCGTAATCGGACCCCCCTCAACCTTATACTTGAATTAAAGCTCTCGACGAGAAATCTTTGGGAAAATTGCCAGAAGTTAACATTTTTTAATTTTGGAAGCACCTTTCGGGCGGGAAAGATTTTTTCAATTTTTTTAATTTTTTCGTTTTTCCACTTTGAGCGCGTTTAGTAAGAAAACGGTAAGAGATAGCAAAAAATGTTAAATATAAAAGTTGTAGAAAATTTTATTTCAGACTAACGATTTTTCATCAGATTTAAGATCCAATCATCCATTTAGCCACTATTCATCCGAGAAGGGAACCTCCTCCCAACGTTCTTAAAGCTAGCCGGTTTCACTGTTTACTGACATTAATTATTAGGCACTTCCCGTAATCGGACCCCCCTCAACCTTATACTTGAATTAAAGCTCTCGACGAGAAACTTTTGGGAAAATTGCCAGAAGTTAACATTTTTTAATTTTGCAAGCACCTTTTGGGCGGGAACATTTGTTTAGAATTTTACATTTTTTCATTTTTTCACTTTGAGCGCGTTTTGTAAGAAAGTGGTAAGAGATATCAAAAAATGTTAAATACAAAAGTTGTAGAAAATTTAATTTCAAAGAAGAGATTTTCCGTCAGATTCAAGATCCAATCATCCCTTTAGCCGCTATTAACCTAAGAAGGAGCTCCGCCAAACAATCCTTCAAATTTCCCATGTTAAACTTATGGAGATAATGTTTAATGAGTTTGAGTCAGCTGCCAAATAAAACAGCTGATTTGTGCTCGGTCACCTATGTACAAACGAGCCAAAGATTAACAAGATTCTTTAGCGAATTTTCCAACTGCGAGCGAAGCGAAGCAGCCATCTGAGGCCGAAGGCCGAGGCGGGGTTGGGACGCGAAGCGTCCAGGGGCAGAGCCCCTAGTTACAAATATATTTTTATATTTGCAGTATTTTTTTAAATTGCGGAAATAGCAGTATTTTGCTTTGTTTTGAATCACACAAATGCTCCTAGATTTATAACCAATGGCAATAGAGTACTAGAGGAATATTTATTTGATAGTTCACTGTATGGGCTTGAATTAGTAATGTAATAAAGCATTAAAAAAATCATCCAATTTTTTTTAAGGTCTGCGTAAATGCATTAACCGCCTAAAAAAACCATTTTTTTTTAATGTAGGTATGTTATTCCGACATATTCGTGAAATAGTCTTAAAAGACGTTTTCAAGCACTGTATTCCAACAAAATTATTCTAATAAAACCCCCACCCCGGATAGGATACTGACTGCCCCCTCCTTGAAAACCGGCTGGATCCGCCCATGATTGGTAGGCCTATTTTATTTCCATTGAATAACGTTTCTTATAAATAATAATAGGCCAGTCGGTAAAGGTCAATTTTGACCAAAAGTACCAGTAATTTGCAATACGGCTGAATTTTTTTTTATAAGTACATTAAAGTATGTAGATTAACATAAAAAAAAGTTTACCAGTCTATCGATTTCCCAAAGTCGAAAAAAAAATCGATTATCATTTCTTTTTCGATTATCCTTAATATTTCGAGCTGGGATGAAGATAGAGGAAAATAAAAAATACCACAGTGTAGGGGAGGTATTTTTCAACAAAAAAGGTCATATGTATTTATTTCGTCCGAGCAATGGTTTGTCCGGAAAAAATTCGATAATGCAGGTATGTATTTTGCAGCAGGGGAAATCACTATAAGGGGACATCTTATTCATATATGAAGCGTTGGCTCATTCTAAATTGGCCGAATTTTAATATATCGAATTGAAACTTGACATAGGAGTTAAAATATATATTTTAAACAATTATGCTGAGTCTCAGCTTGTTATCTTGAAAATTACCCGATCTAGAGCCACTTGACTTATTAATGGGTTTCTCGATTTTAGGAGTACCGGACCCACCAATTCATTTTAAACAGCTCCAGTTTAGAAAATTTTCAAAATATCAACCTGAAAGTTTTTTTACAAGTGAAATATATATATTCAAACAAGTTCAAGGAGTATAAACCTATTTCATTATTTACTTTTAAAAGCACAAGTAAATTAAAAAAGTATAATTTTAGACCTTTTTAGATTTTTCATCAAAACGCTTGAGTTGATCAGCTGCAGATTAGTCATTTTTTTAAATATAGTTTTTAAAATAAGTATAGCAAAAAACAATTGTATTTTTAACTTCTGTACCAATTTTTAAATCGATATGTTCAAAAATGTCGAAAATGGAGTTGTTGAATCCAAAAGTGTTATAGTTAAAACAAGATAGGTAAAACAGAAGACTATTTACAAGCGCCTCGTTTTTAAAAATAACAAGAAAAAAATCGTTCATACTTACTAAAAATATTTATACTGGTGTACTCAACTTGTAAAACAAATTTGATGTTGATATTTCAAAAGGTTTCTAAACTGGAGCTGTTTAAAATGAATTGGTGGATCCGGTACTCCTAAAATCGATAATCGAAATCGACTCCTAGATCGGGTCATTTTCAAGATAACAAGCTGAGACTCAGCATAATTGTTTAAAATATATATTTTAACTCCTATACCAAGTTTCAATTCGATATATTAAAATTCGGCCAATTTAGAATGAGCCAACGCTTCATATATGAATAAGATGTCCCCTTTTAGTGATTTCACCTGCTGCAAAATACATACCTGCATTATCGAATTTTTTCCAGACAAACCATTGCTCGGACGAAATAAATACATATGACCTTTTTTGTTGAAAAATACCTCCCCTACACGGTGATATTTTTTATTTTCCTCTATCTTCATCCCAGCTCGAAATATTAAGGATAATCGAAAAAAAAATTATAATCGATTTTTTTTTCGACTTTGGGAAATCGATAGACTGGTAAACTTTTTTTTAAGTTAATCTACATACTTTAATGTACTTATAAAAAAAAATTCAGCCGTATTGCTAATTACTGGTAGTTGTAACCTATACCGACTGGGCTATAAATACTGTAATAAAATATATTGCGAATGCTAGTCATACAATAATTTATACCTGCTAGAAATATGCATATATGGAAGATAATGTTATACAGAGCGGATTTTGCTTTTTGTCTGAAAGTGGATAGTTATTATTTATTGTAAAGCATAAGGGGGAGGGGTTAGAGCCCCCTAGCCCCCCTGGATCCGCTACTGGTTTATAATATATTATTATAATTATTATACAACAGTGATTGAGATTAGATAGCCTATTTTACACGAATAACAACTGATAGGTTGAAAACGATTATCAATTGTATTACTAAAGTAATAATATTAATTTATAAAGTATTAATTATTATTGTGAACTAATCGATTCGTAAAGAAATTCTCTACACATCCCTATACAGTAAGTTTGGCCATCCATAGAAACATCATTTCAACAAGAACCCCGCCATTTGCAGTCTAGAAATAGCATATAATATGGTTCATTTCTCATCTACTCAAAGAACGTTCTGTTTCGTTGCAGGGTAGTTAGTTCGTTGTCTTTCTCTAGTAATACAAGGTTTGTTTAGTGTGTTGTGTTTTATTTATTATAAATATTGTGAAATGAAAATGTATTTAATTACATTGCAATATAACAAAATTAAATATTTGTGTTTTTTGGTGAAAGTTAGCCCAATGCTAAGCAAAATGTTACAGCCTATTGTAGCCTATTAGTTTTCTACAAGAAACTAATTCATAACTTACGATTTATTCATTTTTGAACTTGTTTTAATTTTTTCATATACAATATAGGGCCTAGAGTGTTTATTTATTATCTTATGTGCCTTTTGTAACTTTTTATTTAGGCCTATTTAAGCTACGTATCGCCCTATTTCTAAAACATGGTAGGCCTAAATAATTTTTTAAACTGCACACTCTTAAAATTTTTTCAAACAAATACAGTTCTTTTTACAAAGTTAAAACTAGTTCCATAGAGCCTTTTTTACAATATTTTGTATATTTTGGATTTATCAAAATTTATATTTTATTTTTCCAAAAGCCCTACTTTTCTCGTTTGTAACTCAACAACAAAACGAAGAAATTTGTTTTGTCTACATAGCAAAGATTTCTTTAGGCCTACATCTCCAGGCCCGGAACTAGGGCGGGGCAGGGGGGGCACGTGCCCCGGGCGGCAGATATCAGGGGTGGCAAAATTTTAAAAGTTTATAAAAAAATATTAAGTTATTTAAAACGTTTTCAAAATAATAATATCACAATCAATATTGTTTCATTTTATTAATTTTTTTTTGCATAATTTATAAACTTTATTATACTGTTAACAAGTTAATTCTTAATTCTTAAAGGACACAAGAATTAACGCAGCTCATGGGTCTGGAGTGAGTGTTATGCCTACTACTGGTATGAATTAGTAGCCTGAGCGCTCGAGGGCGGGAAAACAGTGTGGCCTCGACGCGATGCGCCCGCCCTACCTCCTTAAGGGTCTGCTCCAGTAAAAATAAAATGGATTTTTATCCCATAAGAGCAATGTTAAATTTCAAACCACTTATTTCGTTTACTTTTGATCATAAAATTGTTTGCAAGGTCTCATTTTAAGCACAGTCACAATATGCATCCGTCTTGCAATTTATATTTTTTTAAATTTCTTTCATTTGTCAAGTAACTGACATTTTGTAAGTACAAAGTTTGATTTTTTTCCTAATACTATACAAAATTAATAATGAAAAATAATTTGCAAGAAGGATCCGAAATTTTATAAAGAATATTCAGTTTTTTTTTTCAACACTCAATTACAAAAGATAGACTTATAAAATGGTTTGAAATGAGGCAATGTCATAGCGTTCAGCTGCAAGAAATTGAACTGTTTAGATAGGATACAGTGATACCGCAAGTGCGTTTCCTGTTGCTTTCTCGTTTACTGGAGCAGACCCTTAAAATGATTTTGGGCTCTCTGTTGCCAGTTGCCACGGCTACAGTTAAGTTGTGTTGTCTGCGTGTGTTTTTAGAACTGACAGTTGTTTTATTCATTTATTTACTATGTACAACATAAACAGCAAGTTTGGATTTTTGAATGGAGTTCGAATCAAAGAAATGCAAGTAAAAGATCTAAAAATGAAAGCAGAAGAATTGGCAAACATCTACACTGCGGATCTCGACAATGAAGAATTAAAATTTGAAATAGAAAGTTTCAAGCGCCACGCTTTATCAGTTGACTATAAATTAAAAGAAGTCACATCAAAAGAAATGTTAAAATTTTATAAAAATAAACTGGAGGAAGGCTACCCGAACATCACTACCGCACTGAGAATGTTTCTCACGCTGCCAGCTACAGTGTCATCTGAAGAACGACGTTTTAGTAAACTGAAAATCATCAAAAACTACATGAGAAGTACAATGGGACAGAATAAACTTTCTAATCTAAGCATAATATCAATTGAACACCAACGAGCTTCCCTTTTCAACTTTTACGACATCATCAGTACATTTGCAGCTAAGAAGGCTCGAAGAATTCAATTTTAGGTACAATACATAACATTCCAACTTCCGACCAAGCTAAAATGACATTGTAGACTTTTTTTTTTGCGTATTTGCAATTGAGTTACAAATAAAAAAAATATTTGTATTAGTCGTCTATAAGTTAAGCGTATTAATGTAATAAATAAGTGTTTTTCATTTAAAAAAAACATGTACTTCTTCATAACATACTGGTGTGTAATTTCAACTACCTCATCTAAAAAAATGGCTTACGGAGGTATTACATTTTAATAGTGGGAGAGAGAAGAGAGAGGGAGGGAGATGGGGGCGGCAAACTGATCTTTGCCCCCCTCGACAAATCTCCTAGTTCCGGCCCTGTACATCTCTCAGCATGAAAATATAATATTGTATACTTTACTTGAATGGAATAGATTCTATAAATTTTTAAATGATAATATGCGCAAGTAGTACAAAAGACCCTAGCTATAGTACGTTCAGCGAGAGTTTGCAGTAAATCGCTGTGTTCTGTGGGCATTTTGAAGCTTTAAATTTAGACTTTGAATGCATTTTTTTAGTTAAATTTTAAATTTATACACATGTGACTTAATAAAACATTTATTAAGAGGTTTTAATAGTCCATGTCTTTCCCTGTCACCCGTCATAGGTGGCGATTTACTGCAAACACTCGCTGAAC
>JAGFPH010015606.1:896-20885 GCA_018207615.1 Philaenus spumarius | reverse complement strand
GATTGGTCTAGCAACACTGTCAGTTAGCTTTCGTCATTATTGTTGATAAACGTAGCAACACTGTCAGTTAGCTATCGATATTATTGCTGTTGCAGCTGGCAAAAATATTAGTTGGATTTTGACATTAATATTGATAAATCTGGCATCGTTATCAGTTAGCTTTCGTCGTTAATGTTAATACAAGAAGGTTTATTAATAAAATTGGGTTAAGTCATGTTCCATGTTTATTAAAATTTTAGGAATTTGTAAATAGAAACAGAGTTTTTAAATCTTAAAAGTGTAATATTCAGTTTAAGCCTGATTTTGGAATTTTTCGTAACTCTCATATTAAATAGACGTTTCTTGAATATTACTAAAACATTTAACTATACGTTTCTTCATAAACATAACACGTATCACAGAAAGCACATGGACAAACTTTAGGAAGAGTTGTCGTAGGGCATTGACACGATACGCACGTAGTTCTTCGCGTTTATTTATATGTTTATGTGTTGTGTTTTGTCCGTAATTATTTGTTAATTTTAATGTACCGGGTGTCCCACGAAGAGATCCCTATTTTTGAATTAATATATTAGATGCACCGAACACTCTACAAACCTGAAACTCAACAGTCCTAACATACACATATGTAAAAAAATACACCTGAGTATCAGTTATTTCTGACACATTAGGACAAAATGGTGGGATATCAAAGAAATAGTACCTTTTCGTTAAAATAGTTTTATTTGCTTAAGTGTTACAACATAATTATTGAATTTTAACGATGTTACTAAGCACTAAACAACGTTAGGGAATTAAAGATATAAGTAACTCATAAATAAATAAAATCTATTTGATCCATAAACCTTATTCAAACTGATGTCCATCGATCGCAATGACAACGAATAGAAAACAGTCATACGCTTTGCTGAACAACTCTCGAGGTATCAACAACAGTTCCTCTTCGATCAACCTCATTAGTTCATCGTCTGTCGCAATGTTATGACAATAAACCTTCTCCTTCAAAAAGCCCCACAGAAAAAAGTCTCAAACAGTCAAGTCTGGAGACCTTGGGGGCCAGTCCATGAAGCTGCTGCCACGACCTATCCAACGGTTAGTAAGATTTTGGTCCAAAACTGCTTTGGCCACATTAGTATAATGCGGAGGAGCTCCATCCTGTTGGAAAAAAACGTCTTTCATCTCAGGCTGAGGAAGATGAGGAACTATGTGATTGCTTAAAACTGATGCATACCTTTCTCCAGTCATTGTTTGTCGGGATATGTCATACGACAAAACACCATCCTTGGTAACAGCAGCCCAAACTGTTATACCTGTTGATTTTAATTTCTTTTCTTGTAAGATATTTGGATTTTTTGTGTTATAGTAATGACAATTATGCCTGTTTACAGTTCCTGTTCGATAAAATGTCGCTTCATCTGAAAACACGATTCCTTCATGCCATTTGCTATCTACGTCAGTCTTTTCAATTATTTTCGAACAAAATTCCAATCGTCTGTCAGGATCATCTTCAAGCAGTCCGTGAACTAAATGAGTTTTATAATGTTTGATTTTGTTCTTTTTGGCATACCTTTAGACAGATGACTTCGGTATCCCTGTAGCAGATTCCACCTTTCTTACTGAATTAGGCGTATTTGGAGATTCCATGAAAGCAGCACATACGATTTCTTCATTTTCTATGTATGAGGATCTATGGTATTTTTTTTTTTTTTTGTATTGACCTCGTTTCTAGTAGGATAGTCTTCCACTTACGAATAGATTTCCTTGGCGGTGGAACTATACCTGGGTACCTTTCCCTAAAACACCTTATTGCTTCATAATCATTTTCAAAGGCAATAGCCCAGGAACAACATTTCACTTTTTGCTCAGTTGAAAACGGCATGGTACATAAGACACTTTACAATGCAACTTAATAACAAATGCCAATGTTTATTACCAAATATGTTCATTGTTGTGGATACACGCAGTCAGCTGATAGATTTAAAATAGTCTAAACAGCTGTAGCTGTTCCTATTCTAAATAAAAGTAGGTTTACCCTTAAAATACGATTGCTGATTTTGTTGTTTTTTTGTTTTTCCGCCATTTTGTTTGGATCAGTCAGAATTAACTGATACTCAGGGGTATTTCTTTTACATATGTGTTAGTCACGACTGTAGAATTTCAAGTCTGTAGCGCGCTCTATACGTCTGTCATATCAATTCAAAAATAAGGACCTCTTCGTGGGACACCCGGTATAACGATCTCGATAGTGAGTGGTTATATACTCTGAAGATGGAGCAGATGCTCTGAAACGCGTAAGTGCGATTTCAAACAGAAAGTCACGTGGTGGAACCTAAATAAGGTAAATCAGTGTTATTTAAAACATTTGTGCCTTGGATACCAAAAAACATGAATCTTTAAAAAGAGGTTTAGAGCTTATAATTTCACGGCGATAAGACAATGGCAATTTCCTGGCCTTAATTACAAATTGCAAACTTTTCTAAGTGCATTCTGGGTAATTGGTTTTCATAAGCGAGATTGTATTGTACAAAAACTGATTTTCATTAAACTTCTTAAAACTTATTTCCAACTAAATTTAAGAGTTTCGCTAAAAGAATATCGAAGGGAAATGTGGAACAAATATCATCTTTCATGTACGTCGGCTGGATATAATTTGATTCCAGTAGCTTTTATTTCTATTTGTACAGTGCTTTATGAGAAACATGCTTCCGTTGTTTTCATGTAAAAATAAATTGTTACAGAATGTGAAATCAGTTGTGGAGGAAACTACACTTTAAAATAGATCAATACAGACTGGAATGCACGGTAGACCAATAAGGAAAGACACGTGTAAATTGAGGACGAATTACGGTTAGCAAATTGATTCTTGCCGGTAAAATAAAACAAAATTAACATAGAGAGGTACGTAAATATTGGTGTCGCTTGGAGAAGCACCAAATTACAATAACGATTCAAATTATTAATAAGTAATGATTATTATAATAAACATTCTATTAAACAAATCAAAGTCAGGATCTTAAGGGGTCATCCACAAGAATTTTTTGTAATTATATTTTTGTATTTTACATACTTTTCTAAGTATGCTTGCAAATTTTTATATCTTTTTCATATTAAAAAAACCAAAATCAAAAGATAGTGCAATTTGCGATTTTGCGGATTACCGACAAAAACAATATTTCGATTTTTACACTAGCAGTACATAGTTTAGCTATTGGTTTTTATACAACTTTAAGTATTTATGCAAATAATAGGAATATATAACTTCCGATTTCTCTAAAACTACCAAACGGATTGGATTGAAATTTGATGTGTAGTTTCCTCTAGGTCCATAGGTGCTCGCCAAGGGTTTTAAAAAATTTGAAATTTTAGGGGGGTTTGGGGGTGTCGAAATTACTAAATCACGAATTCTCCAAAACTGCCAAACGGATTGGAATTAAATTTGGTATGTAGCTTCCTCTAGGGCCGCAGGTGTTGATAAGAAAGGGTTTCAAAAAATTCAAAATTTTAGTGGAGGTTTGGGGGGGGTCATAGTTACTAAAAGAAAACACCGAAAGGATTGGAATGAAATTTGGTATGCAGCTTCCTCTAGGGCCATAGATGTTCTCTAAGAAAGGTTTTAAAAAAAATAAAAATTTTAGGAAGGGTTTAGGGGGGTCAAAGTTACTAAATCACGATTTCTCCAAAACCGGATTAGAATGAAATTTGTTATGTAGCTTCCTCTAGGGCCATAGGTGCTCTCTAAGAAAGGTTTTCAAAAAAATAGAAATTTAGGGAGGGTTTGCTCAAAGTTACTAAAAAAAACACCGAACGGATTGGAATGAAATTTGGTATGTAGTTTCCTCTAGGGCCGTAGGTGCTCTCTAAGAAAGGTTTCTAAAAAATAGAAATTTTAGAGAGGGTTTGGGGGAGGTCAAAGTTACTAAATCACGATTTCTCCAAAACCGGATTAGAATGAAATTTGGTATGTGGCTTCCTCTAGGACCCTAGGTGCTCGGTAAGAAAACTTTTTAAAAAAATCGAAATTTCAGGGGGGTCAAAGTTACTAAAAATTCGTACAAGAAATACATAGTGTAATATATGTATTGATATAATATATTTTTCGTTTATATACATTTAACTTTGATTTGTCTATCCGTGCAAAGGCGGATCGGGCCAGCTAGTATAAATATATATACAGGGTTTCTCGCAATAATTCTACCAGACTTTACCGTGTTATTCAGCAAGTCGAAACTAGGAAATAATTCGACCACGCAGCTGAACCGCTGACGTGAGTTGAGCAAATTTCCAAAATTAAGTTTATAGACCGATATTTTAGGGTTTCGACCAACAATTTGGGAAATAGGTCTATTCGCGACGGTGCTGAATAGCTGCAAAATGGTTCGCACGCCATTCCACATATTGGGATTGTCTTCAATACACAAAGCATTGCGTGCTTCGCACGCCATTCCACATATTGGGATTGTCTTCAATACACAATGCATTGCGTGCTTCGCACGCCAAACCTCGTATTAGGGGTATTTTCAACACACAAAGCATTGCGTGCTTCGCACGCCAGCCCCACGGTAGAATCCACCACATTTTCTTTGAACCGGGTACTTCTATGGTATTTCACGTTTTGATCGATTTTGGGGGAACCAAGCGAGCTATAAGGTCGCGTAAAAAAACAAAATGTGCAGAATAACATCTTATATTTATATTTTTAGAAAAAAACTCTAAAAAAAAATCATTCTCTTAGTAAAAATCTCAAAAAATAGTTACTTCCGGTCAAAAAACTTACTTCCGGTCAAAAAACTTACTTCCGGTCAAAAAACTTACTTCCGGTTGTTGGATTTTTTTGGCTAACGAACTCGTCCGAGCCACTTACACAACCAACACGTGTATCAAATTTGGACCAAATCGGACTTAAAATGCGAATGCTAGAGTGCGAACACATATATACATATATATATATATGAATTTTAATGACACCCCAAAACGTGTTCTGGGGACCATGATCGGTGCTCATTTGCTACTCCCGACCTTGGGTCTCACCATAAGGGCCACTGCAATAGCTCATTTTTCCTACGGAAATTCGCTAATAATACGTTTTAACATGAGCCTATCTTGCTTAGTTTAGAAGTTGTCTGTCTGTTTGCGGTTTTTTAATATCTATTATCTCATGAACGGTTTAAGATTAATTCATGAAACTCAGCGTGCACATTTATCACTTTGGTTTACACAAATGTGCAAAATTTCATTTTGACGAAGTTATCCGTTTCAATATGGCGGTGGTTCAAACTCACATTAGAGCGATATTGTTTCGATCGCTGGAATCTAATGGAACGCCCCCAATAAAAACCACTAAAGACCGTAACAGACTATTAAATTAAAGTAAAAAATAAGATTAGCACAAAAAAGGCTCCAATAAACATAAAAATCCTCCTCAGTGGAGATGTGGCAGGACTTATATTTTAATAAGTCTCTTACGTAGAGTGGATGACGTTTTATAACCTTAAACATGGTCCTATTGAAAAATAAACATTTACAATAGGAAAATTACTAAGACAAGAAACAGAAGCATGGATGCGCACTGGAATACTGAGCTAGTGCGCTTCCGTGACCTTCAGCATCTGCTCAGTGCTGGTGCTGTGAAAGTGTCGGTCGGATTGCTACTACCACTACCAAAAACATCAATGACGTTACATCTACATATATAAAAGCCAAATCCACTGACTCACTGATCACGATTTCTCAAAAACTACTGAACGGATTGGAACGAAATTTGGTATGTAGCTTCTTCTTGGCCCAGGTGCTCCTTAAGAAAGGGTTTTTTAAAAAATGGAAATTTTAGGGGTTTTGGGGGTCAAAGTTACTAAAAAAAACCACCGAACGGATTGGAATGAAATTTAGTATGTAGCTTCCTCTAGGGCCCTAGGTGCTCGCTAAGAGAGGGTTTAAAAAAATTCGAAATTTTTGGGGGCTCAATGTTACTAAAAATCCCCATAAGAAATACATAGTGTAATATATTTATTGATGTAATATATTTTTTGTTAATATACATTTAACTTTGATTTGTCTATCCGTGCAAAGCCGGATAGGGCCAGCTAGTTTATTTATATAACTATTGTTCAGGCATGTGTAACTTATTATATGTTCATGGTTGTGACAAATTTTACTGTGTAGGTCTAACAATAAATATTGTAATAACTATTAACTATTCCAGATACGACCTTTTTAGCTCAAAACGTGAGCCGGTTTATGTTTTCAGTAGGGATTGTAGCCTGCTTGTGTCCCATTCCCACCAACATACTCCTCCACTGCCAGTCCCTAAACATGTCTGGTTAACTTACCTACATAACAAACTTCAATCCACCAAACTTTGCTTTCAATAAACTTGTATATTCATTTCTTTGTTCGTAAATTACTGCACTAAACGTGTTTACAAGGGAGCGGCGAGGCACAGTGGTTAGCGTGGCTGTTAGAGCCTGCGCTTATTGCTACGGCAAAGACGAGAATAAAGATACTTGGTCAAAGTAAACAATAAAATTAATGAAATACGTCTCACTGTTATGACGCAAGTTATATTATTTGCCCTGAAATCTTCGAACCCACGTAACCATGTTAGATGAAGACAAATGGAACACAATATCTCGTGACAGCAGTTTTAATATCTGTTAAGGCAGTTAGTGATGACGTATGTTGCGTCTTGTATTTATTGCTCCACGCTTTAAGTTTAATAAATACGTTACTACATAGACTTTGCTTGTGTACACTTTCCAAACAAAGCGTCTTCGAGATATATTAAATACAGTATTTATGTTTTCAGAATAAAATACAAGTTCTCTATTTATTTTGCCCAGTATCACCACCCATTGATTTACAGAATCACCCTGCATAATTAATACATAGATTCTCATTAAAAAAAAAACCCGTTTCGACGACCAAGTCATCATCAGGGCGGTTGCAGCTACGCGCTATAAATTACACACAATTATTAACGAGTGTAGTAAGTGTTCCCTTTATTTATAAAGTACGCAGGGCTTTGCCACCTGCTCGCTTCGTTCACCAACACCCGCTGTGACTCCGGCGAAGCAAATGCAAACAGATTATTGTAGGTTTAGCCCAGTCAGTATAGGTTACAACTACCAGTAATTTGCAATACGGCTGATTTTTTTTATAAGTACCTTAAATTATGTAGATTAACATAAAAAAAAGTTTACCAGTCTATCGATTTCCCAAAGTCGAAAAAAAATCGATTATCATTTTTTTTTTCGATTATCCTTAATATTTCGAGCTGGGATGAAGATAGAGAAAAAATACCACCGTGTAGGGGAGGTATTTTTCAACAAAAAAGGTCATATGTATTTATTTCGTCCGAGCAATGGTTTGTCTGGAAAAAATTCGATAATGCATGTATGTATTTTGCAGCAGGGGAAATCACTAAAAGGGGACATCTCATTCATATATGAAGCGTTGGCTCATTCTAAATTGGCCAAATTTTAATATATCGAATTGAAACTTGACGTAGGAGTTAAAATATATATTTTAAACATTTATGCTGAGTCTCAGCTTGTTATCTTGAAAATGACCCGATCTAAGTTGGGAGAAAGTTTGTGTCAATTAACTGATACCGTTTATTTATTTTGTTAACCTAACCTAAAATATGTGGTTGTTAAAAATAGTTAACTGATTCTAAAGTTTTTAAGTAGGTTGCTATGGTAATGAATGTGAATGCATTCATCAAACGTGTGTTGGTTCAGCTTCAGAGTGGACCACATCTGGAATTGTGTTGCTAATATTTTGATTCAAATCAGCTGTTTTATCTCTTATATTGTGAACCATTTTCAACCCTTTAAATCAATCACTTTTTAAGGCTCTAGCTAACATAGTCTTGGCTGTACGTTTATTATGAATTATTCAGTCTTCTATACTTATAAAAGCCAAATACCATTGACTCATTGACTCATCACAGTTTCTCCAAAACCACGAGGCCTACATACATGAAATTTGGCACTAATACTCTTTATAAGCTCTAGACGCGCACTAAGAAAGGGTTTCCGAAAATTCGAAATTTTAGAGGGGGATTTGGGGGGTTAAAGTTACTAAATCACGATTTATCTAAACCTACCGAACGGATTGGAATTAAATTTGGTATGTAGCTTCCTCTAGGACCATAGATGCTCGCTAGGAAAGGGTTTCAAAAAAATTCGAAATTTTAGGGGAGGTTTCGGGGGTTGGTCAAAGTTATTACAAAAAACCATCGAACGGATTGGAATGAAATTTGGTACGTAGCTTCCTCTAGGACCCTAGGTACTCGCTAAGAAAGTGTTTAAAAAAATTCGAAATTTTAGGGGAGTTTGGGGGGTCAAAGTTACTACAAAAAACCATCGAACGGATTGGAATGAAATTTGGTATGTAGCTTCCTCTAGGGCCCTAGGTACTTGCTAAGAAAGGGTTTTAAAAAAATCGAAATTTTACGGTAGGTTTGGGGGGGTCAAAGTTACTAAAAATCCCCATAAGAAATACATAGTGTAATATATTTATTGATATAATATATTTTCTGTTAATATACATTTAACTTTGATTTGTCTATCCGTGCAGTGCCGGGTCGGGCCAGCTAGTCTTTTATACATACAGTTAGTTAAATATAATAGTTCAAAATGTGTACACGTTTTTTGGGGCACTCTGTATTACTTCTCAAAACTAACGTTATATATAACAGGTATATACAATAGGTTTAGTTCAACTAAGCATCTTTGTTGGTAAGAATCAATACTCCAATAAAGAGACACTTTGGCATCGTACACGGCTCTCTACTTAGCCGGCCCTTCAGTGGAATTCACCTTGTGTTGTGCGCCAAGGGAACCTAGCTAGGCTTCCAGAGCTTTGTCCTTGTAGTAGACTGTAAGTGGAAATAGAATTACAAACGAATTGTATTCCGCAACGCTTCAATGTGTTTCACCATAACAAACAATACTTCTTACAAAAACAACAGAAATAAAACCTGAACACAAAATCCCACAGCTAATACGTTCACTGAAACGCGTTTCGACGACAATGTCGCCATCATCAGTGATGCACGAGCTGCAATACTCCAACCATAACAAACCTAACGGAAAATGAACGAATCAAAAGAAACACTTTGCAAAATAATGTATGTACACATATTTTTAGTAGCGAAATTCCATAGGAAAAATTAGCTATTGCAGTGGCCCTCGTGGTCGGGAGCAGCAAATGAGCACCGATCATCGTCCCCAGAACACGTTTTGGGGCGTCATTAAAAATCATATATATATATATAGTACTAAAAAAAAAACAGTAAAAAAATTTAAGCCCGGTCAGGTATTAAAAAAACTTTAAGTATGCTGATTTGACCCATTTTCACTCATGATAAAATCGCCCTTTTAACAAAAATCGATGTATTCTGATGTTTAGACTACAAAACCACCAAAACCTGAAAATCGAAAATAATTGAACTTACGCCCGTTAATATTTATACCGATAGTAAAGTAACTGAAGTTTTGTTAATTTGTCAGTTTTCTTTAATGAAGCCTTAGCCTAGTAAATAACGTTGCGTCTTCCTGATCAGAAGATACTGGGTTCGAACCTAGGCTAGGGAGACCAGATATCTAATCATATCTGTGGTTTGAGGGTAGGAGGGCGGAAGTAAAGCAAACGGTGGTTGGCTCGCTTCCAAGCTGATGGGATATGACTAGATATCTGGTCTCCGGCTGGGGCTGTTTTGCATAATTTTACTAAGGTATTTATATATATATATATATATATATATATATATGTATAAAAACCCGGATTGTGATGGTCCTTCGTGTGTATTTGTGCAGACAGTGATGGTCCTTTAGAAGGTGATGGTCCTAGTTATAGTTTGATGGTCCGGACCATCTTGATGAGACACAGTTTATAAACATTGTATAACGCTGGATCAACATTTTCTCATGTTTTATAAATTATTATAGACCTCTATAATTGGAATATGATGGTCTCTGATGAAATTATTACCTCAAAATAAGGGGAAGTAAGTAGTTTCCCCTACCGTACGTTTTAAACCGGCCAGTCTTGCTCTCTCGCTTTCCTAACTGCACCCGGCCATCAACCCCGGCCTTGCCTACCCTTCTACCTGCTACTTATTCATAGTTGAGGGAGGGTCGTTTATTGTTTACTGCATAGTATATTAAATGGTTTATTGGTTTAATATTTTACTTCTCTATACAATAGCCGATATGCAAATTATAGTAAGTTCTTCATTCCTTTACCGATTTTCGTCAAACTCATTTTCCTTTAGTTTTTTGGGATGCTGAACAAGAATCTGGCACTTATTTTTACCTAATGTTAGAAACAAAAATAATTATATGTATAATACGCCTGATATGTATTTTTTTTTAAGAATAAATCCATTTACACAATTTTTGCGATATCTGCCAAATCTCGGAACTTATAAAAATTAAGTCGGACATAAGCCAGACTTGTCGTTTTAATAACTTAATAATTTAGTCACTTAATTTTTTGTCAATTTAATTTTAGTGCTTAAAGTGGGAAAACATTTCTGTAAAAGAAATTTACAGCATTTGATTAAGCTGTAAAAGCATTTCTTATAATGTTTTTGATAATACAGATGTATTTAGGTATTTTTTTCGACTAAATTGACAATTTCTAAAACTTTATAGAAATGTATCATCTCTTAAACTGTAAAAACAGAACAAAACAAAAAAACACAATAATGTACATTTTACTTAGTTTATGCAAACAAATATAACAGATGATATTTCAGGAAATAAATACACAAATGTTAAGAATATGTTAAAATTAGAAACTTGAAATCGCAGTAGAAAAGTTAATACATTTTGAGGAAAAAACAGTACTAGCCGTTATAATAATTATTGTAGATCTAGGATGCTTTCATTTTACTACCTAGAAGTTAAAGAATTTTCTCCTATTTTATGTTTTAACATAGGACTTTGAAAAATAAATTACTTTATTGCAGTAATATTTAATGAGGCTGCTTTACATTCAAAATAGTACATATTTTGAAGAAGAAAATACGGTAACACAGTATTATTGGAAATAATAAATCATACAAAGTGTGCGTTAGTTTAAAAATAACATTTTCTATACCATAAAAATACAACTTATCTCTTTCTATCTGTTGGTTTATAATTTTAGAACCAATTATTATATTTTCTTACAGTTTTTTATAACTTGTAGAGGTATGACATTTATAAAGGGTTTAGCATAATTTTGATCAAAATCAATTGAATACTTCCCAAATTTTAACAATGTATTATGGGAACATGTCAACATGGGTCACAAATAAATGTTCTAATTTCAGCATGTTATTATCGTTTTTTACGTAATTTATAACAAATTTCTCTAGAACTTTATTCTATGGTAGTAGAATTTGTATTTTTTATGTATTGTATGCTATACTCTAATACGAGCAATCTCTGTTTGTACGAAAGTTTGGGATTAGGGGCTTTTGGGTCTAAAAAATCGATTGGTGAAAACCACTACATCAGGAAAACTCGTATTTTTCTAAACAACTCATTTGAAAATTTTTACCATTGGGCTTATGGAGTTTAAAATCATTACATACATATGTTTATTGACCTTAATAATAACAAAAATGAGCTGCTTCCTATATTATTTCCATTATCAGCTGATTTCAAGCTTAAAACAATGTTTTTCATTTCTACCTTTAAGATAGGTTTTTATGGAGAACGACATCATTCTGTTGAAGTATTTTTATTTTGTATTATAGTATAAGATAAACAATTCATATGTGCTTAAGTTCGAAAACTATTCATATTTTTTCAGTGTGCGATTTGTATTTACATACACTTTCCTAAAAAAATAACGAGTGATGCTCGCTCGCCCAGGCACTTATAACTTAGAGAGAACTTATAACCAGGAGAAATATGTTTAGAACTTTCGCTTTAGTTCTCAAGTTATTACCATTGTTGTTATCCAGTATGTTACTTCCATTTAATAAAAAAACAGAATCATTGAAGTTGGAGTTTGGCATTACGAGGTGGTGTCATAACGTGTATGTGAGCAACTGTAAAGACTAGTCAAGCTGAAAGAGCTTTGTATTTTCAAGCTGTAGCATCGGGTTCATTCAAGTTCAAATTCGTTTTTTTTTTACTCATATCTCATACAAATTAAATGTAGTAGCATTTTATCTGTTTTGCGTTTATGAACATTAATAGTTAAAAACTACACTAATCGTTTGATTTGAGCAAAATAGAAAACACTTAATCACATTTAAAATACCTATCAGTTACTTTTACTTTTTAAGAAGTCAACAAATCATTATACTATAGAATACCTTCTTTATAAAACCCTTTTTGGGGAAAATTAATAGCTAAAAATAAGATCCATTGTTTAAAAAGGTTTTAAAATTATTCCATAAATGTTTCAAATTGGAACTACGGCAACTAAAAACAAAATAAAATTTTTTTTTTTCAAATATATGCACAAAAAATCATTATACCACAAACAATTCATTGTACATTGTACACTACAAACAGGAACATTGTAATTATAAGACTAATTATAAATACGGATTATGTACTCAAGTTCAGAAAGGTGCCTATCAAATTATTCTTAATAAGGAAAGGGTCGACAATATTTTCTCCCCCAAAACGCTTTGTCTGGATACATGAAACGGGGTAAATACTGATAGTTGTTCTGTTGACTATGGGGTGGTTTATGGAAGTACTTTGGGGTCGCTTTTGTTCTTGATTTATATAAATAATTTGAACAAATTAAATATTGAGGCCAGATTCTTTCTTTTTGCTGATGAAATGGATATTTTATTTGAAGGGAAAAGCTGGGAAGAAGTACAAGGAAAGGCATTGAGGTTTGGCATTGGGGTTTGGCTTCGGTGAAAAAGTGGTTTGATCAAAACGTGTTAACTCTTAATGTTTCTAAAACTAAATTTCTGCCGATTTAGTTGAAAGCTTGCACTGATCTGAAGCTAAATCCTTTAAAACTGCATTCTTGTGGTGATTATCTTAACAAGGTGTGTTTATGAGAACACATTGAGAGCGTGAATTGTTATAAGTATCTTGGAGTAATGTTTGATAAACGGATGAAATGGACAGAACATGTCAAATATGTAAAGCAAAAAACACGCAAATTCATTTATGTATTTAAGCATATTAGCGATATCCTAAATATTCAAGAGCTGAAACTATCTTATTGTGCATATTGTCAATCATTATTTATGAGGGGCATAATAACCTGGGGGATTCCTTTAAATCAATTCTTCAACCTCTCTTAACACAATTAAAAAATCTATACTTAAAGCTGCATTGCGCAAAGGCTGTTGTTTTTCTACTGAGGCACTTTTACGAATTTAAGGTTATAAATCTGAGACAATTGTATGTCAAAACTATAGCAATTTATATATTTTTTAAACTACCAAGATATTTTCGAAATTACCGACCATCAACGTTTGACACGCAGCTCTAAATCGCTTGGAGTTTTAATTAAAAAATTAAGTAATAGTTACTCGGTCACGAATTTGCATTACATAGTTCATGTTTTATACAGGAATCTTCCCGATAACTTACGTATGTTTAACAACTTTAAACTTCAGACATTTAAGACAAATATTACCAATTGGCTTCTGGACTTGGGAAGGGACGGTACTGAGAATGTCATTTTAGTCATTTACAGGTAGCAAATTTATTTACCCTTGTCATACACTACCTCGCTCACTAATATTGTAAATACTCAGTGTGTCGATTCAGTATTAATTTTTTGACCCGGGTTATTCTAGACCGATGTTGACTTGAATTCCTCCGTTTGGCACTTCCCACTCAACCGATATTGTATTTAAATTGTAAATTTCTAATGTAGACTAGGCCTAAAATATGTCTTCCTTGTTGTGGATATTTCAGATGCGACTCATGCCCACGCACAGGCTAATTTCTATGTGGGCACATTTCCTTGTATTTAAAAATATGTATTTTTTTGTACTGTTATTATAAGGAAATAAAATAAATTTAATTGAATTGAATTTCAGCGATGTATTGTGGATAGAATTCATCTCGCACGTAAAATTTGTAATCAGCGTTCTTCTGAATGTACTCCTTCTCAAATTTAATAACCATTTTAACAATCGTTAATAGGTACACAGAAATACGTTTATTTCCCTCATTGTTAGCATTTTTCAACAGCTTATTACAAATTCTCAAAACGATCGCCAACAAATTTATTGAAATTTGGTTAGGAAATTTGGTTTGAAATTTGATTGAAAGTTGGGTCATCTATTAATAAAATATTTCTTAAAAAATCAGTTTATTCAAATGTGTATGATTTAGCAAATATTTTATTTAGTTCAAAATGTGAGTCAACAAGTTGTGACCTACAGTACATTAATGTTCACGTCGTCAATTCATTCAGGTCTACATTTATACTAATAAAATGAATGTAGAGTATGCTTAGGATGGACCAATTTGAAATTAAAACAATGTAAATAAAACATTGACTTTTCACAAAAATACATGGGGTTTCAAAAAAATAGTTTTACTAATAAAAAGCTACACTATCCCTGAGTAACATAGGCTAGAATTAATTTTGATTAAGGGTTGAAACAACCTCTAAAACAATAAATATTAAATTTTATATTTACCATGATTTATTTACCGCGGGGGTTGGCGAGCAAAGCGAGCAGGGGGCAGACCCCTCTAGGTTTAAATAAAACTGTACATTGTTTCTAGGAAGAATATGCACAGTAATGTATTAATATTCGAAAAACCCGCAACTATTCCATATTATGGATTTGTAATTTACATCTTTTATTTCATTTCAGTTTGTAACCAAAGTTTCCGTTTTATTACCAGTATATAACGGGTTCCTAGATAAATTAAAACTCTGTAACTATTCGTAATTGATTAATTGATTCTTAGTATGTAAGTGAATTTTTAATTTGGACAATTTACTTCTTTATAACTAGTTATATATATTATTTAACAATCTGAGACAAATTTATTACTGATAGGCAAACACTTTTCGACGTAGTCAAAACAGATAAATAATTTTTCCATTTTCATTGAAATGTAGAACGCTTTAAGTGGAGTAATATTTTAGGATTGAGAATAACTTATGTAATTTATAACATATTGGACACATTCAAATAACACAAAGAAGCAACAAAGATACAACCACATCTAAGGAATTTAAAAAGACTGAACTCTAAGTTAGGAAAGGTAGGCCTACAATTGACGGCAACACTGTATCTGTTCCATCTGGCAACTATGTAGTCCCCAAAGGTACAGTAACCATAAATGTTGCTGTAACAAAAACAAGGCCATAAATATTTTGACTGACAACTTATTTCCTCTTTAAATATTTATTGCATTGGCCATCTATTCCGACAAAGTGGAAGTATTTCTGTCATGAAAATTAAAGTGCTTACCAATTATAAAGTTTGGGAACTGAAGGGGGTTGAGCATGCATGGAAAGCCTGACGCAATTGTATTTCGATTATTGTTATAGACACTATAGTGATCATGAAAAGCCATGTCGTCACCCCCAGCGTGGTCGAGACCCCCAGGGGAAGGGGGGAATATGATGGGGGCGCCGTTTATTAAAACTCTTATAACTTGAGAACCGTTCAAGATAAAAAATTGAAAAAAAGCGACAGTATACTCCATAAAATATGAGCTTTACAAAAGGATATTACTTTTATAGTCGTATAGTTGTTGGTTTATAAGTAAAGAGCATTTTTATTTTTAAATTAACAAAAAGGGTAATTCAAATAAGCAAAATAAAGAGTTTTGTACTAAGAAAATCATTAAATAGGTCAAATATAGACATTTAAGTTATTAAAAGTGCTTCAATAAATTTAAGAAAGCATGTTGAACAGTTAATACTACTGTAGAGGTGTTTTATACGTAGCATTAATATACACACAAGTGCTCCGCGCGCGCCACCGGCGACGAAAAACCCCACATTTTATACCTTGTTCTAGTTTTTCTAATTTTTAGTATGAAGGACTGGTTTCACAAAAAAATAATTCAATCCATTTTTAAAGAACAGTAAATTTACCACAATTTAAAATGAAAATCAGCTTCCTGATGATAATACTTTTCGAGTTACAGCCATTCAAATTTCAAGCAAATTTTCAAAAATTGTTAGTTTTTAGATATCATTTGTGTTTTTCACCGTGAAACAAGGGTTTTTCAGCAAAACTGATTAGGACTAACTTTAAAGTTGAGAAATATAACTTTAATATGTGACTGAAATGGGATTTCTACCAAGAATAGCTTCTGAGATACTGCTGTTTGAATTTTGGGTACACTTCAAAGAAATAAATAATACGGAATGTAAAAAACAAAAAATAATTAAAAAATGTTAGTTGTTAGAAAAGGGTACAGTTACATAAAATAACTTCACATTACATTAAATGAAAGAGTTTATATTTAGGAAAATAAAAAATGTTATATAACTTCTTTTACAGTAAAATATTACAGTTGTTATTTTTGCTTTTTTATTTAACAATACTTTACTTTTAGTGAATCGAATAGTGAGTATCAAGTCAGACATATTAACACTTTTCTTGAAATGTTAATTGGGTGAGCTAAACTTTTTGGATAGCGTAATAACTCATGGCTTAACAGATTCTAGATGTGAATATACCTTCGATTTGCTAGCACTACTTTTGAGTTAATATTTGTTGGTGAAGGGGTTTTCTTTGTTTCCTTTGCTGTTTTCAGGCATTGTTGAAGACATTGTCATTTTAGGGCTCCTCCTGATTGCCTCGTACAAACTTTTATTTGTCAACAATTCTTTGCCTCTTAAAAGTTTTTAACAGAATTTTCCCATTTTCTTGTAAGTTAAATAGGAATTTCGATGTTTCTTCTGTGACAATAACTCCCCTAACTATGTTTCTCAACTCTAAAAGGTTGTCTTGTTCATTTATAAATTTAATAATAAGTTGCATGTCATTTTCATCTCTTTCTACCTTTGTATTCTCCATTCTTTATGTCGCAATGTCACATGCCCTAATAGCTGCAGTACGACCTTGCTCATTTTTATCCTCGCTTTTTCTTCGAGTTGTGTATTTTTACCACAAATTTGGATCAAAGCACCTCATTGAACTACAGTCAACTCTAGGTTTCTCGTCCAGTTACAATGACACCTTGGTTCGTGTGGATGTCGGAAAGCAGGATTGAAATGTTTAGCCATTTTTCTGTGGTGAATCGTGTGACAATGTGCCGGAAATAGAACGACTTCATTTATCTCAAAATTGAAACGCGAACTGGGCGATGATGATCCAGAGTAGAAAGTAAAATTAGTCAAAAAAATTCCCAAAATGGAGATTAAAAAAAAAAAAAAAAAAATGTCTGATTGTTGGAAGTTGTTTATTATCCTTTGCTCTAAATGTTGTAAAAAGTTTCCACCGATATAGCGTCGGGTTTGGGGGTGTGGGGGGGAGAAGTGGTAAAAAATGTGATTTTTAGGTTATTTGTGAATATTTCATAAACCCTTCACTTTAGAGCTTAGATTGTTCTATACTTTTTTAAAGAACATTAAATTCACTATATAAATGATTCTATCCTTTTTTTGTTGCGATCAATAGTTTTGGAGATATGAAGGAGTAAAAGTAAGGTATTTCTCTAGTTTTGGTTGAAAACGTGTTTAAATTGACAATTTCTTGGCGATTTACCGCATAATTAACATTAGGGAGTAATGTTTTGAAAGTACTCCATAAAAACCATACATGTTTTACCCCTTCCCCCTCCCACCCCCAATCCCGACGCTAAATCGGAGGAGACTTTTTACCACGTTTAGAGCAAAGAGTAATGAACAACTTCAAACAATCAGACCTTTGTTTTTTTGGATTCTCCAGTTTGGGTCTAATTTAACTGTACTAGAGAGTGTTTGCGTGGTTCCCCTTTTCAATGTTGATAAGTTTCAACCGTCTGAGGAGGAAAGGGCTGTGAATTAGACAAAGAACTTACCTCAATCCCAGGCCTTTCAAAGAGGTGCCGGATATAATTCTTAGGTATTTATTATGTTATATAACATTTTTTATTTTGCTAAATATAAATTTTTTAATGTAATGTAATTTGATGTTATTGTATGTAACTGTACCTAGTACTAACTACCTAAATTTTTCAACTACTTTAGTTTTTTTTACATCCCATAATATTATGTATTTCTTGGAAGTGTACCCAAAATTCAAACAACTGTATCTAAGAAGATATTCATGTTAGAAATCCCATTTTGGTCACATATTAAAGTTATATTTCTCTACTTTAAAGTTAGTCCTTATCAGTTTTGCTGAAAACCCATTTTTTCACGGGGAAAAAACACAAATGCTATCTAAAAACTAAAAAATTTCTAAAATTTTGAAAATATGCTTGAAATTTGAATGGCATCAACTCGAAAAGTATTATCATCAGGAAGTTGATTTTTATTTTAAGTTGTAGTAAATTTACTGTTCTTTAAAAAAAGACTGAATGATTTTTTTTTGTCAAACCATTACTTCATACTAAACATTAGAAAAAACTAGAACAAGGTATAAAATGTGGGGTTTATTGTCGCCAGTGGCGCGCGCGGAGCACTTGAATATATTAGTGCTACGTATAAAACATCTCTACAGTAGCATTAACATCACCAATTAGAGTTAAGTTATTTTTATTATTAGAGTTATTAAAAATGTTATCACTTTACTTTTTAAACCCAGAATTGTCATTTTGTTTCAAATTAAATAGTTTAGGTAAGACTGCTTATTTTACGTTTTTCTTGATCAAGATATACGGTATACATTCATTATTATTGCTGATATGTGAATAAGGGATTACTTAAGTCCTTCGTTTTCAAAATTTTTCGAAGTCATTTCAGTTTCACTAATTTTTAAAGAGGTATATAATTTAGCCCACGGATCTTTTTCTCAATTTCGCCCGGTGTTAAAAATATACAAATTTTCGTTTCGAGGTCCTTAAATAGACCAGTACTCGTATGATCAGTTCCATTTTGCCTTTGCAAATGCATACCTCTTCAAGACTCACGTCTTTGATCCGTGATCTCATTTAGAATCATACATTGCAGCCTTAAATTTCCTTCACAATGTTTAAACATATTATAATAACATTTATAGTACTATTAAACATAGCACTAATAAGATTTAGCCTACTTTATGTCATCCTGTATCTCCATCTTACATTTTTTAAACCTTTCCTTTATTTTTGGGTCATTGGGATGTTTCTTTAATCGTCTATGTAGCTATTAATACTTTTATTAATTTAAAAACATAAGTAGCTCGTAAGCCAGGGTTTTATTAATTTTTTTATAGACGGTCGGGAATTTGTAACATACGCATAAATCTATATTGTTTTCCAATATTTAAAAAAATGTTTAACAAGCTGAATTTACATTCGCACACATGTAAACATTTGAACAGTCAGTCAAAGCGTTGTGCTTGTTTAGCTTATTATAGTCAATAGTTTTAAAAGGCCTAACTTGAGGTTGCAATTTATAAACTTCTGATAACAATAGGACTAAAATGATTGCACAGTGATCTGTAATTTCATATCTAGAATCTTGTATTTAATATTTACTTTAAACCTTTCGTTTATTCTGTTGCTGAATCAACGCACGATCAATACATGTTGCTGAATTATTTACTACTCTTGTCAGTTATTTTAATAATGTTTTAAAACCGTAATTTGCCAAAAATGTGGAGTAATTAATTCTGTGTTTATTGTTGTTTAATAAATCTAGATGAAAATCTCCTATTAAAATTTGGTCGCATTAGTATCTATCTGAGTACAAAATTAAATTCTTCCATAAATATATCCGAGCCGCCAATAAACTATAGCCTATATACAATCTGTATAATGAAAATAAATCAATTTTCTTATTAGCCCAGTTAATAAAGGGCCAAACACAGTGAATGTCGGAACTTTCTCTGGTATAGCTGAATTTTCTCCCAGTAGTAGATCACTATTAAAGAGACAATTTCTCAAAAGTCCCCGAAAATTC
>JAGFPH010015605.1:0-14458 GCA_018207615.1 Philaenus spumarius | reverse complement strand
CTTGTGGTGTTTCTGCTATGAATAAATAAATAAATAAATAAATAAATTGATTATGTTATTTATTTAGAAAATCTGTTATTCTCTTGAATAAACAGTACTTGTACCAGTAAAAATACCTTAAAATGTAAAAAATCCTAATCCTATTGATGATTACCGAAGCATTGGAATTACTGTATTGTACAGTATTTAACATAGATTAAAAACTGTGCTTTTCATTTACCGGAACCATTTTTGACAAAACATTATGTGACTAATATAAGTACAGTACAGTAGATTTGCCACTATATGCGGATTTCACTTTAATGCAAACCGAACTTCCAAACTTTTTTTGTATGTTTTTACTACCTCGGTTAACCCGGAATTCGGTTAGTCAGGAGCTCGGATAACCACGGCTCTACTGAAAATGGTTGAAACCGTAAAACTTATGTATTATCTATACTTATAAAAGCCAAATACCATTGACTCATCACAGTTTCTCCAAAACCACGAGGCCTACAAACATGAAATTTCGACCTAATACTCTTTATAGGCTCTAGACGCGCACTAAGAAAGGGTTTCCGAAAATTCGAAATTTTAGGGGGGGGGGTTTTGGGGGTCAAAGTTACTAAATCGCGATTTCTCAAAACCTACCGAACGGATTGGAATGAAATTTGGTATGTAGCTTCCTCTAGGGCCATAGATGCTCGCTAAGAAGGGTTTTAAAAAATTCGAAATTTTAGGGGGGGTTTTGGGGGTCAAAGTTACTAAATCATGATTTCTCAAAACCTACCGAACGGATTGGAAAGAAATTTAGTATGTAGCTTCCTCTAGTGCTCTAGGCAGTCGCTAAGAAATGGTTTAAAAAAAAAATCCAAATTTTAGGGGAAGTTTGGGGGGCTCAAAGTTACTAAAAATGTTTATAAGAAATACATAGTGTATTTTATAGATATAATATATTTTTTGTCAATGTACATTTAACTTAGATTTTGTCTATCCGTGCAAAGCCGGATCGGGCCAGCTAGTCTATATATATAAAAGCGAAATACCACTCACTCATCACAATTTCTCAAAAACTACCGAACGGATTGGAATGAAATTTGGTATGTAGCTTCCTTTAGGGCCATAGGTGCTCACTAAGAAAGGGTATGAAAAATTTCAAAATTTTAGGAGGGGTTTGGGGGGATCAAAGTTACTAAAATCATAATTTCAGATCTTTTATTATTATGACAATAGTGCTTTTATTATTTAAGATATATATACATAAAAGCCAAATACCACTCACTGACTTAACACATAAAAAGAATACAATTACGTTGAAAAGACCAACCACCACGGGCTACGCTATACGGGTCAGCTAGTAAACAGCTGTGTGGTCAAATTATTTTTTAATGATACCGCATTGTGGTTTGTCTCATTGATTGGTTCCTAGACAGACCACAACTGTACACAGATCTTGTGTTATCCAGGCATGTTACTTTCGTCCATCAAAAGAAACCATTTTCAAATCGTTCAGTAATTTCTCGGATTACCTCTATCAGTGGCATAAATTTCCTTAAGTTTCAATTTTAATTAATGAAATGTTGTTCTGTTCAGAATTTGCTAGTCTTGCAAACGACCTAGAAAAAGGAGGGATCTCTCCGAAATCGCTGCTAGAGAAGCCTGCGTTGTCTGTCATAGTACCTGTTTACCGGAGGGATTGCCAAGAGGAAGTGTACGCAGGAAGTCACGCTTATCCCGGTCAAGGAGTTTATCTACTCAAATTTGACAATTCTTACAGTTTTTGGAGGTCGAAAACTGTTTATTATAGGGTATACTACACCCGATGAATAACTTATTGTAATTAGAATATGTGATATAATAATACTGTAATTGTAAATGTGTTTAATTTTTAAATTAAAAAATAAATTATTTAAACAAATGTTAACATTTTGTTTTATTCGGTTACTAGCTTTTAATACTCAGCTCTGTTTAGTTATTGCTCTGCTAAAACAAAGAAAAATAAACAGTTTTAAAAGTACATACAAGATAGATTTAAATACTGATTAATTAAATAGTTTATTAGTTCACTAGACGTAGATATTAATAGTTCTTTGACCTTCTTAACTTACGGAATACAGATTACAATAAAATCTTAAAACTAATTTAAATAACAAATAACCAAGAAGAGATTAAAACAAACAAACAAAATTTGGAAAACGGTTGACCCTAAAGGCCATCCATGTAACTTCCCGCTAAGTTTAATTACAAGAAACACTATTTTTGGAAATTTTGAACTGCCATAACTTTTGAATGAATCAACCGATTTTTATGTGATTTGTGGCAATCGATGCAGTTTTTTAAGTCCATCGAAAGAATCAACAACAAAAATTTTTCAGATGAAAAGTTTCGGAGAAATTGAGGAAAAACACTTTTTTTGATTTTCTTTCGTTCACGATATCTCGCGAATGAATCAACCGATTTTTATGCGATTTGAGGCAATCGATGCAGTTTTTCGAGTCCATTGAAAGAATCGACAACAAAAATTTTTCTCATGAAAAATTTCGGAGAAATTGAGAAAAAACACTTTGTTTGATTTTTTTTCGTTCACGATATCTCACGAACGAATTAACCGATTTTGACCGGACTGGTAGCGATCGACGTCGCTTTTCAAGGTTAAAAGCTGATTAGATTTTGGACTTGATCGGTAAAGCCGTTTAAAAGTTATTCCAAGAAAACCTGATTTAAAAAATTTTTATTTCTTAGTTTTTTCGAAATTTCTCAGAACCTACCGGTCCGAATTAGTTGAAATTTTCAGGAAATCTAAGTTTGATGGAACTCTTTAGAACGCCGTTTGGTAGGATCCAATCGGTTAAGCCGTTCAAAAGTTATAAGCGGGTCACATACTTACATATACACACACACACATACATACAGACAGGGTGACACCCTCTCGGGAGTGGTCAGGGAAGATTCCTAGGACCTCAAAACGTCGAGATCTGATGAATACTCGATTTTCGAGAAACGGGGTGAAACCAATAACTTCCCAATTTTAGAAAATTTTCAATTTTCTTAGCGGGAAGTTAATAAAGTACATAATATATTCAATGGATAGAATTAGAAGATTAAATAAAATAAGCTAATACAATAAGTGTTACAAATGAATATATAGTAGAGTCTTGCTAATCCGAACTAATTGGGACAGAACGCTGTTTGGTTTAGCGGGAATTCTGAATAGGCGGATTTCATAAATAATATCAACGTATTGACATGTTAATGGGTAAACTAGCTGGAAGCCGATCTACGATCTGGTTATGATCCCATCAGCTAAACTCTAGCTTTGTTTTATATGCCCAAAAAAGCAAATTATAAAATTATCTTTAAAGATTATTTTATTAAAATATTTTAATAAATATGTTTAATTGATATGTTTTTATCGATTGACTATTTAAAAAAAAAAAAAAAAATCATATTTTATATTTTATTTTGAAGTATATATCAGGTATGTAAGTGATAAACATACTCAATGTACAGTATTAAACATCATGGAAACTGCAAAGTATGTTAGGTTTGTGTTTAAATATTGTAAATGTATTTAAACATTGTTGTTTGTTAATAGTTTAACGTACCCTAAATGAGTGTAAATACCATATAGGATTTTTTTAGGTTAGGCCTATAACATTTCACAACTTAATTAATAAAGGGTAAGTTTTAGAAGCTGTTGTTGTTTAACGTCTGTGTTATATGATATTTATTAGTTGCTATGGTAACTACTTATACACATTAGGCCTACCACACAACTTTAAAGGAAACATCTGATTATGGTACTGACATTGAAAACATTTATGCATCAGCTGTGCTGTGTATTTTAAATAGACAAATTATGCATCAGCTGTGCTGTGTATTTTTAAATGGACAAATTTTACTTTTTAATTTGAGAAAAAGATGTAGAAAACAAGTTTTCCGGTAATTTTCAATAAGTCCAACTGATTTTTTGGGTAACAAATAACTTATGTACCAAATTACAAGGGAATCCTTAGAGCCGTTTTCGAAATTAAATTCTGCAAAAACATACAATTATTGCTCATTTAAGAATATAAGATAATGTGGGGGACATCTGCTAATTGCAGTTCTATACAGCTTTGGTCAGCTTGTGAACAGGTTCAGTAAAAGTCGGAAAGGAAATGCATTTCCTTCGATGACTCATAGCCATAGCACCAAGACATTACCTAACCCTCTCTCTCCCGCGTTTCAAACATATTTATGAATAACTGCATTGAGCACTAGTCTATTCTTATCTAGTTCAGTGTTTACTCTAGGGACTTTGATAAACTGTGTGCGCTTATTGCAAATTTATTGTAAATCTTTGATCTGCGAGTGTAGAGTTACTTTTCCCAGTCACTGTTCCTTTTTTATTTATGTTCGTAGTCCTTGAAAACTCTAACTATTTTGTATAACAATAAATGTACGTTTTTCACGAACGTCTTTTTAATTTCTCCTGTTTTTTAAGTTTAAAAAATAGGTATTTTTCATGAATTCTGTTCAGAATAGGCGAATTTTTGGATTAACTGGACTCTACTGTATATATAAAATAGAAAAAAACAGAATACAAAATACTACGGCTAATTGATGACAAGGTTTTACCTAGGTTTCAACAAAGAGAATAAACATGAATTAGGAATGGTACCTTTATCTGCGTTGAGAAGTAATCCGCTATCAGTTTTATCAATAAACATACTTTCATAGCTATTTAACAATTTACTGGAGGTCAGGCTCTTAAATCAGTTTTACATTTTTTATTCCCAATTTATGGTTCGTTTGAAGGATGTGCACTAGATTTCTCAGGCCTATCGTATTTGATATGAGCTATATGTTCTTTAAATCTAGTACAAATTTTTCCTCCTTGACTGGCTTAAATAAACCTTATTACATTTATAAAATTTAAACTTGAACTGGACTTATGAGAAGTAACACTATACAGTATAAATAAAAAACAGGACACAGTTTCTCATAAAAAACGTTTAATAATTCAAACGCGTTTCGATGACCAGGTCATCATCATCAGTGATGGTTACAAACTTATACTTGTATTAGTATTGTGGTTTATTATGTAGTATTTGACTTAAGGGTCGGCTCTAGCTGTCGGCCATGTTGGCTGACACTCCATAAGACCAATGTTAAATTAAAATCCAAATTTTTCCTTTATTTTTGATCGGAAAATTATAAACGATATGTCATTTTAAAGCTATGGTCAATATGGATGCAAATGGCTTTTCAAAAATTCAGAAAAATATTTTGTTTAATATTTATTAACAATTTAAAACATTGACTTTTAATATTTTTTTATGTTGTCACTATTAGTTATAGCGAAAAACTACCAAGCCATTCGCCTGAAGAATTTCGTCCCCAAGATTTTGGTATTTTTTAAAAACGCTATTTGAACAATTGCGGGTTTTAAATGGATTTAGGCTGAGCAATGTCCGTGTAACCTACCGCAGCTATAGGGTGATTTTTAATATTTTTTACGTTGTAACTATTAATTATAGCGAAAAACTGCATTGGCTGTATACTTCTGTGGTGAGACCGGCCATGACGTATGGCGCTATTGTATGGTGGACAAGAACAGAGGTTCAGGGTGCGATGGCGAGGTTGGCAAGGGTTCAACGCATTGCCTGCCTTGCTATCACAGGAGCGATTAGCAGCGCTCCTAGTGCTGCCCTGGACTGCTGCCTTAACCTTCTACCGCTGGACCTCTTTATAAAGGTAGCAGCAAGGAAGAGTGCTCACCGTCTTCAATGTGAGGAACTCTGGAAACAATGCCCACGAAATATGGGACATTCTAGAATTACAACATTGGCGGTAGGAGATCAGACTCTTGATATGATCTCAGACCATATGAAAATAAAATACTCCTTCTCAAAGCCCTTCCGAGTGGTAATACCAAACCGCGAGGAATGGTCAGAAGGAAGGAGACCCCTCCCTAGGTGTGAGCTGGAATGGTACACTGACGGCTCCAAAACAAGGGAGAGCTCAGGTGCAGGGATATGTGGTGGGAACCCAAGGCAGGAATGTGTGCTGCCAATGGGGGAACATCCAACTGTATTCCAAACAGAAATCACGGCTCTATTGGAATGTGTCAGAGAAAATCTCAAGCTAGGACATTCGAATAAAGAAATCTGCATATACACAGACAGCCAGGCAGTTTTAAAAGCCCTGAGCTCAAACGAGTTCAGGTCAAAACTAGTCTGGGAATGTGCCGAATCCACAAAACAGCTGGCGGGCCTCAACAAAGTCACACTATGTTGGGTGCCAGGACATGTTGGAGTAGATGGAAACGAATGTGCAGACCAGCTGGCGAACAAGGCAGCAGCATCTGAATTCATGGGACCACAACCGTTCTGTGGTATATCCAAGGCAACAGCTATAAAAGCTGTGGCGGACTGGGCAGAGCTAGAGCATGGAAGAAGGTGGCGAGGCATCCCTGGATTGCGGATGAGCAAACTCGCACTTCTAGGTCCATCTAGACAGATTGCATCGGACATCCTGTCACTGAGCAGGTGCAAGGTAAGGGAGGTGGTCGCTCTAATCACAGGGCATGGTCACCTTCGTAAACACATGAAGAACATGGGAATCTTCATTGGAAACCCTACATGCAGGATATGTGGCTTGCAGGAGGAAACTGCGGAACACCTAATATATGAGTGTGAGAGACTCGAACAGGTGAGCTATGAAATCTTTGGCAAACTGCACAAAGGACAAAACATACCACAGGAGAACCTTGTCAAACAGATTCTAAAGTTCAATGGGCTTTTGAATCTGGACAGGAGGAACTGAGGGACCATCATCCTTTGTGGGAGCGCAATAAGCCCTAGAGGCTGACGTTCATAAGGTTCTGGACCGCCCACTAGAAGAAGAAGAAGAAGAAGATAGCGAAAAACTACCAAGCCATTCGGATGAAGAATTTTGTCCCCAAGAGTTTGGTATTTAAAAAAAAACGCTATTTGAATAATTGCGGATTTTAAATGGATTTAGGATGAGCAATGTCCGCGTAACCTTCAGCCGCTATAGGGAGTCGCAGGTTGCTTTCTGTTTTACTAAAGCCAACCATTAAAATCTACTTATTATTCTTTGTTGTCTATATGTACGTATTTTGATTGATGTAATATTTTCACTTATCAGCATTTAAATTATATATCCTAATGTTCACATATACAGTTTATGAGTGTATCTGTATTATGTATTATTCTAACTTATACATATGTTATTTTGTTATCTCTTTTTGTATATATTCATGTTTTTCCCCCTTTAGTCACTATCCCCATTACAATCATTAAGTTACTGTTCACCCATTGGTAGTTACATGTTTAGATGACCCCCCTACTAATACTCTGCCTATATATAGTTAAGAACCATGTTACCAAATTAGTTATAAGTTTGTAACCATCACTGATGATGATGACCTGGTCATCGAAACGCGTTTGAATTATTAAACGTTTTTTATGAGAAACTGTGTTCTGTTTTTTCTTGTTACATTTGATACAACTAACTTTATAAATACCAGACTTCTCCAACGTTGGAATTTTATCTTTAGTAAACTGTTAAGGTTGTTTTTACTTATTTAAGCAATCTTGATGTCTCTGTTTCCTAAGCATATTGTTTGATGAACTCCAGAACTACATAAAAGTAAGTAATCTTGAGTTAAGTTGGTACCAGGAGAAAATTAGGCCTTTCCGCTTCCTCCCCGACACTGAAACCCATTTTGGGAAATCACTCCATACTTTTGAACATGTTTTGTGCCACCTAGTTTTTTTTTTTACCACTTCAGTTTTTGATGAACACGCAAAACAACAGTCAGGGAACAGGTGGACACTTGCAACCGAAGTACGAAAGTTGACAAAACTAATTATAATATAATTTTATATTATTTTTGTTCCATTTTATACCCCACACTTTTTAACAAAACGTATGCGTTAAAAAAAATAAAAAAAAAAAGATGAGGGAACGAAATGGTGCAAAAAAGAACAAATTTCTAACATAATTAGTTTTTAGATGTTGTGCAGGTGGAATTTTCACGTTTCTTGTTCTGGTTTTTGTAATCGGGGGAAGGAGTGTTCCACAAAGATGGCTGATTACTGAACAAATCTATTTAATGTACTGTAGATGTAACATTTCTCCGTTTTGAGTTGGGCTACATGTAGCATTTGTTATATAGGTTAACTTTTGCTATATAGCAGGTTTTGCTACATAGTGTAAACACGGCTTTAGCTCGAGTTAAAAAAATCCTGGAAAAGATGAAGAAGTTCGTGTTGTACAATTGAGATCATAAAGAGGTCAACTATTGAGAACAGTACAACACATTTACCTATTAGAAGTCGGGCAACCAAAAGATTATAAGATTTCTTTTTTATAAGAGTCTCTTGAAAAAGAGGTACCTATGTAAAATGAGAAATCCAAGCACCCTATTTCGATGAGAATTAAATGTACAAAAACAACTTCTAATTAAATTTTACTTTTTGAATGAAAATGTTATTGTTTAGGCTCGTCAAAAAGATTCAACAGGTGTGAGTAATGATTTATTTCAGAATAATGTAATGTTTATTTCTGGAGTTTATCTCTATTTTGTCATTTAATAAGCAATTATTTATTTTATTAGGTGAATAATTAATTATTGAGGTGTGTTTCTATGAATATGTAATGAAAATTTGATCTGTCAAAAAGTTTATTGTGCATTCAATTATATTTTGTTGTTTTTCATTGCATTTCCAGAGCTTTTTAACTCTTGATAATCAGCAGATTAATTATTGACACTAAATTTCGTTGGTACTGTATGGATGTAAAATTGCAAAGAAGAAAGCATTTACCCTGGAGGGGGCACCCACTAGTCTTTTAGACCGGGTTTTTACTAAATAATTGAAATATCTATGCAAAAGCTGCGTAGAGCTTCCTCCCCCACATACCTGCTAACAGACTCTTCCACTACATATTCATATGCTTGTGCTATTTCCTCTCCTCCAAAGTTTGCTTGTGGTTCTCAGTTTTTTCGGACCTGGTCTGAATGTTCTGGTGCGCCTCCTCATGTACTCATTTCAACTAAGCGTGTTTTTATATTCTTGTATATACTGTATATTTAGTGTTTTGCATAGGAATATGTAGTTAATGAGGCCATTGAAAGGTATATGTGAAGGACGAAAGTTAGTTTCAACGTTCCTAAGACTTCTATTGTGCGTTTACAGTTTAGTTGATCGCATTGGCCTTATGGAGGCTTGCTGGGCTACTACCTAACCTAACTACATCGGCTCCTATTCACAACCACATTGAACTATGAATATCCTTATCTCAGTGTTTAATTCAAGATCCAAATATCTTCATTTCGGTAACGTACCTCATGTTTAAATAAACCCCATTACATATTCCTAATAACTAGTTTAAATGAGTTTTATGAGGTTGTGATGTTTTCATACTGGCTACTATCGTTAGATCTCCGTTGAATAGCATGGACAGAACTAAACTGTAAAGGCGCAATAGACATTTTTATTGAAACCCAGACGAAAAGATGGTTAATAAAGCAGGCAAAATGAAACGTTTCTTTGGATCTACACTTAGCGCATACATTTTTTGTATGAAATAATGAAAACATGCTAATGTTAATTTATTTATAAAAATATGTACCGGTAAATAATAAATGTTTTTATTGAATTATATACGTTTTTTTATAACCCGGTCTAAAAGACAGAGCGCGCCTTCTCACGTAATTATTTTTAACGCGCCCTTTCCAGGGAATCTCCATTTAAATAACATTAATCTCCTTTCAGCATTTTAAATAACAAGTGCTTATACTTAAATCTCTTTGTAATATAGTACGTTATTTGTACTTCCTTTATGATTTTACGGTAATTATTTATTTCAAGATTTGACATTTATTTGCTTGTAATCAATAATGTTATTTGTTTTTGCACGAGAATAATTCGTTTGTATGATACTTGTGATACCAGTGGCAGTGTGTTGAATTATACAGCTGAGAGCTGAAGAAGATGTGCTTGCCTGCTTGTCGTCTGCTGTGTCGTGTTATTATTATCTCTGGTCGTGTCTGTGACTTGTGTTTCGCCTTTCGCACTTGTTTAGTTTATGTAAATTGTTGTTGGGTTGTTTTTGTTATTGAGGGACTGTACAATATTTTTATTTCGGTTTAAGCATGAATATTGTTGAAAGTGCACTGTCTCAAAAAAATGTTATAGCAGATGCAGAGGTAAATAATAACTGTTTCATTTATGCGTGCAATATGAAGTTAGTTTATTGGATGTTACAGTCTAACCAATCAGTAAGGTTAGACTATGCCTAGACCTAGGCCTATACATTTTTTAATTCCATTAATAGCCCTGTCTTCAGACTTAAATTACACTGATTGCCATTAAAAAGACTCAATAATTAAATTGATAGGCAATTATCAGTTAAGTTAATAGGTCTAGTATAGGTTATGTGGTGAAGTTAAATTATCCACCCTCTGCGAAAGTATATTTTAACACTCCAATCTAATGAACAATCGTAATGTGAGGAATTTAACTCAGCATTATACATGGGCAAAATGAAACAGTAAGATGTTTCGAAACTTTTGAAGCAGTAGGCCTACTCTTTTTTAAGCTCTGAAACATGAAACAGTCGATCAAATGAAACAACTACTGATGACACTCAATAGAGGCAATTTAGTACACAGAAACAGGTTATGAAACAGATACACAGTAATTCATCCCATCTCTTAATAACAACTTTAACTACGGATGAATCATCTTTTTTAACTGAAATATTTTTTACCTTTGTTTTCTACAGTATGATTTTATTAATAGGTATATGAAAATATTTTATAATATAAATGGCAAACACATAATAACTTATCACTAATTAATAATCAATAACTTATTTAAAGTAGTTTACTACAATGTCGCTAAAACATACTATACCAAATTCAGCAATACAAAATTTAAAGTTACTGAGAATAAAGAAATATAAGTTATTAAACAATATAATGAAGAAATTATATTTGACAAACTAAAATTATTTAAGAATACAACTATATTTTATATTATACAACTATATCAAATATTATTATATTTGACAAACTAATAACAGAATTTAAGCACTGTCAAGTTTCAATGCAGTGTTTTGAAATAGCGAAACTGTAGCCAACTCTACTCAGCATTGTTTATATCTAACTTAACATACTTCTTCTAACCTGGTGTTAGGAGATAATATAGGCTCTTACATTTTATTGCGCCACAAAATACTCTATTTATACTTAATTATAGAGGTATAGGTTGTTTGTTTTGTGAAGGGGCAGAAAGCCTTGTAGTGGGAAGGCTTAGTCTTTTTAACCAAATCCCAGATTCCAAATTCTACCATTGAACAATGATTAGAACTGGCTTGACGTGATGTTACGCTCCCACAATACAAAAAAACTTTGTTTTCGTCTGTGCTCTCACCCCACTTAGTGTCTGGCACTGGCTTCCGTCTGTGCTCTCACCCCACTTAGTGTCTGGCACTGGAACTTGGGCGTGACCAAAGACAATACCTAGGTTGTGTAAATACTTATTTAAGTTTAAAATTCTTGTTCATAATTTGAATGTTACATTATATGTAGGCCTATTTATTAATGTTATAAATACATACATTTTTTGCTGTATGAAAATTGGAACCAAGCTATGACATTACACATTGTATAATATAATTGCATAATTATTGCGCATAAGTTGGAATGCAGTCTGGTTTATTATGTTTTGGAATTAATATTACCCATCATTTTCATTTGTATTTATATTTTGTTTAGAGTCTACCGTGTAGCCTACAGTGAAAATTTGTATTTTGCTGCTGTAATATTGTATACCGTATTTACGAAAATTCATTAAGTTTGTTTTTTTCATTCATTTACATTTAAAGTGACTAAATTTTTCCGCTAAACGTATTGGAATATCAGAGTAATGCGAATCGTGGCAGTTTATTGTGTGTTATGTACAAAGTTCGTGAACTATTAATTGTTATACTTTTAAATGCCATTAGATGAATGTATTTTTATGGTGTTGGTTGAACGTTAAAAAAAATCTATTTAATTTGGTTCTATTAAGTGAAATAAATGGAAATGCAAAAGCCTACAGATGGTTTTTGGCCTAATTTAAAGGTAGTAGGCCTATATGTATTTGGATTTTTTTTCAGGCTAAAAACCTAAGTGGTTATCATTGCGTTTTTTAATATTTATTAACTCTATAAATTTATAACTTTAGGCCTATCTCTCTATTGTAGGTTATTACAATACTGTATAAGTAAATACAAAAATATTAACATTTTAAGAATTATGCCAAGCCTACCTATACCATATTTTAATTACAAATGTCTAGTCAGGGGGAAATAGTTAAAAGTTCTAATATGTTTTGAGTGCAAACAATTTTTTAAATAAAATTACATCCTCTCACGAGTCACAGAGCTGATGGATGCACGAGAGACTTCTGAAACTGTGGTAGTGGCAGATGCTAATTAAACAAACAATTAAACAATAAACAAATTAAACAGTATTTATTAACGTCTTACATTAAAATCAGTGATCTGGAGACTGGTCAACTATGAAAATGGCGGATAGTTTAGGGAGTAGGCCTATGTTGTAGTACTGGTAATTTAAAACCCTAATAATTTCATTTGTTTCAGAAATTTGATCTTGAATCCCAAAATGATGAAACGGATGAAAGCATTTCAGAAGGAAGTCCGGAAAAAACTAATATTGATATAACAAAAGATTACACTTCAGAAGAAAGAAAAAAGAGAGTCCACATTCAAATAGAAAATGAATCAGAAAAACCCAAAAATAATGATTTAAAAGAACGGCCGAAAAGAATATATATTGAAATCAAACACGATACTGAAGAGTCTGTTAGTGAAATTTCACAAAGAAGCAGAAAGAGAAATTTAATAAAAATAGAAAATGAAACTCACGAACCTAACAGTGACAGTTCAGAAAGAAGTGGATCAAAGCGAACGTACATTGAAATAAAAAATGAAACTCAAGATCCTAATGATGACAATAGGTCGAAGGGAAATTATACCAAAATAAACAATGTTGACGCATTGTCTGAAGAGTCTCAACATGAACCAAATTTTGTAGGATACCAACTTGTAGGTGATAGCCAGTTTTGTCGATTTGGTCAACAAATTTTGGGATTAGAGAGGGTTCCAACTCCAAATGGTAAGAATTGTTCTAAGTTTGAAGGTTTGATTAATTTATTCATATTATAGTATATCAACAAGGTTCATCAACATCCAAATTTTTTTTTATTAAATAGTTGTTATTTGTCACACTTCACTGACACACAAGTCTGCTCTCTATCAAGCTTTTTATAATTATTACAAAGATGTGAATGTTTATTTACCGACAAACGGTTTATGTAGATATCTGTTATTTGTTTAACGTTATATAAAATTAAAATGATTTCCTAACAGTATATTTGATGTTGTTTAGGAAATGGTAGGATTGGAATATGTGTCAGTGGACAGACAATCTCGGAGCTTCATCAAAGGGTGAGAGAGAAGTTTTACCCATTAGCAGACAAAATAGTTCTAATGATTGGAACCAACGATTTCTTAAAAGTAAGCCAACAAAATACTTCAAATTAGAGGGTTTATTTAAAGCATGTAAAATTATGAATGATTTACATTTTTAAATAACTTAGTTAATAAAATTTGCAACAAAATTTCCCCTCTTAATTTTTATTACAAAATAATGATCACATCATTGGGTTTTTATTGTATACTTTGGGGCTTGCAAAGCTGTAGAATAAATAAAAAGAAGAAAACACAATTTTTATCTTTTACTTTCTCACTATACTTTCTCCTATAGGTACATTTATCATAGAGAAAGTATAGTGATCGCAAAAAAAAAAACAATGTCAAGATTTTTGTGGATATATCCGTTTTGGGACCCCCTGAGTCCAAAAAAGTCAACATGTTAATTATTCCTGTATAGATGCTCGAAAAAAGGTTTTGAAAATTTTTGAAAAACGACTCCTTTTTAGCCAAAAACCCCCAAAAATTGGTTATTATTTTTTTATAAAAAAAACGGCTCTAACGATTTTAGTAAAATTTGCCTTATTTGTAGCGCTTAATGTACCCTACCACATGCAAAACACCACATCTTTCAAAAAATTCTCGTTTAGCTAATAATAATAATAACTGATTATTGGGGATTTTTTTGCCAAAAAGGAAGTTGTTTTTCAAAATTTTTCAAAACCTTTTTTCGTGAATCTATATACGTCTAATTGACATGTTTGGTGCAAATTTGTTCGTAATTGATCGAATAGTTTTCTCTTTAGGTAATAATAATAATATGTATTAGTTACTCTCCTACTTTAATGTACTATCCCCTCTCCTACTTTAATACAATTAATTGTGAAGTCACAGTTGGGGTTACATAAGGGGGTTGGCATGCGAAGCACGCAATTCATGGTGTATTGAAAATACTCTCAATACG
>JAGFPH010015604.1:9953-20887 GCA_018207615.1 Philaenus spumarius | reverse complement strand
ATCAAAGACTTTGTGAAGTTTATTAAAATGTTTTGACAGTTAATTTTAATGGGAATATGTAAGGACGAATGTAAAAAGAGGGTTATTAAACAGGGTGCTTCATAACTCTTGTCACACCCTTCATTGTTTTGGAATTGTTCTTGGGTACAAAGTAAACATCAAATCACTGTTAATTTGTCTAAAATCATTTTGGTTGTCCTACTGTGACCAAAATGTTTTTTTTTTTTAGTGCATATCTAAAAAATTACTAAACGAAATAATACCAAATTTATATCAACCTTTTGATAGTATTACCTAAATGGGAAAAAAGTTAAGTTGACGTGACTTCAATATTTTAAAAATGGCGACCGTTTACAACTTTCGAACGGAAATAACGAAATAACTAGCCCTTTCCCGAAAAAATGTCAAGAATAACTTGTTTTTGCAAATTGAATTCCCTATCGATTAAGTTCGTTTAAAAAAAATTGGTTAGAGAATAACGGACTTATGGTATTTTTCGACAGACAGTGCATGCCCCTCTGTTATTTATCATTGCAATTATTAAATTTAATCAAATCAGTTTCATTTATTTTGACACATAAAGCTGTTTGTTTATACAAGTTTTTATTAAATTTATACTATTGGTAAGTTCTTTTAAGAATTGTTTCAGTTAATACTAAACTCGTAGGAGTCAGCTGATTTGAGTTTTGTCTGACTTATTGTTTGTGATGATATAGTAACAATCGGCACCAGCTGATTCTGTTTTTGTTGACTTTATTATTGTTCTAAAAAAGCAACAAACAATATTGTATCCATAGTATTGCATTTAGAAACATTTTAGCATTAAGTTTTTCGTGTTTTAAACTGTGTTTGCTTTATTAATTAATTAACTATGGAAATTGGAAAGTTACACAAACGCTGAGTATTGCCTCCATTTTACCTCCTAAGTGAAATAGATTCTGCCAATAAAAATATTGCAAATATGGTTTAGTAACCAGGACTACTCTTAAGTACTTACTAATTGCATAAATTTAATACAAATTTGTGTAAACAAACAGTTTTCTGGGTCAAAATAAATGAAACGCATTTGACTAAATTTATTATTGCAATAAAATATTATCGCCGTCCGATCCTGGACATCGCCCCCAAGAGGGGCGTGCACTAACTGGCGGAAAACGCCATTCAGGATATGATTCTAAGCGTAAAAATGATTGAAAAAATTCCTATGAAGGTATGTCCTAAAATGAGCGTTCCTTCTATCAGTCTGTATGTGATATTTTAATTAAAAATTATTAGTTAAAACCCACTAACAATATAGAGATGAAACTTTCCACGTAAGCGCACACGCTTGCAGACTTATTTAGTGTAAAAAATCTGTTTACCTTTCTAAAAGGCGGACATTAAAAGTGTTTGTAGATACGACCGTTTTAATGTTACTTGAATTTGTAAAATTTAATGCCTCAAACTGTTCCTTTACAAAACAAACAATTGATTCAAACTGTCAAATTTCAAATACATATATTTACGGATTGATAGTCATGGGTATGATTCCGAGTTTTTCAAAATCAAGCCGTAGGTGCAGCAGGATTGAAGCACCTCAAAGTACAGTTAACCAGAAAAGTCCTAAATTCCCAATTATCAATATGTGCAACCACCATTAAAAACGCGGGGGAAAAATAATTGTATTATTAACACACTGTGTTTTATGCACTGATTACAAATCTTATATTGCAATATTTCTGAAACAAACCAAGCGAACGTGAAACCCAAATTTGTTATTTGTCTACCATTTTTGACGAAACTCACTTTCTTTATGTTTTTTGAAGTGCTAAATTTGAATTTTATATTGGATTTTACACATCTCACTTTTGTGGCGCGCTAATAAATTACACTTATAAATGATTTTATTATACAAAGAATTATTTAAATGAGGGACTTGAGACTATTTTGTTAGTTATGTTTCGCTGCTGAAGTAGCATTTATATTCCAATTATTAAAAAAAAGGATGTTGGTAATAGGAAAAATAAACTGATAGATGTGTTTAAAATAATTAAACTTTATGGGATCAATGCAAAGTTATTATTTACAGATGCATAGACTGGATAGTTAACTGCGGAAATGACGATTTTGCAGAACTACCAGACAATAAGTTGAGGTACCGTGTCCCGTGTTCAGTTCATTTTAAAAGTACAACATTCACCAACTCATTGAAAAACAGGCTAGAATGTTGATTGTTAACTTTCCTGCTAGAGAACGGAAAATTTGGCAATTATTAATTTTAAGTGTTTTATAGGAAATAAAATAAATAATAACATACGAAATTTACATAGTTACGTCTAATTGGTGAACTGGGGGCAACAGCCCCTTCACAATAAAAATAAATTTTTAGCCGAATTTTCGAAGAAAATAAGAGCTATATTACACTCGACTCAATTTGAAAATTACTTTATATTATATATATATCTGTTTTATTCCCGGGTCGATAAGTGGTAGTAAATATGCTTCAAAATTGCTGATTTTTTGGTGAAAGGGTCCTAGTAGGATTCTTCAGATATACTTTTTTTTGTTCTTCGATCGGATTCAAAATGGCGGAGTTATACCGATTAATCGTTTTTGGGTAGGGATTTAAGTATATGGATTTTTCCCACCTTGATAAAATGGTAGTAAATATGCTTCAAAATAGCTGAAATTTTAGTGGAAGGGTCCTTGTAGGATGTCCCAGACACTGATATTTTCATTTTTCGATTTTACACAAAATGGCGGTTTGTTTGATTTAAACCAAAATGGCAAAGTTAGAGCGAGGAAATTGCATTATTACTACCACCCATAAGCCCTTGTGCAGATTTTGAGCTATATCGTTCAAAAGGTAATTAAATTTTCTACAATCCTGTGCAAAGGTATTTCAGGTACAGTCCCCGGAACAAGGAACAAAATTGATAGAAAGCTCCCGATAAATGATTTTTTCATTATAAATGTCAGGTTTTTGCGCGATTTCTCCCACTCATAAGCCCGTGTGCAATTTTTGAGCTATATCGTTCGAAAGATAATTAAATTTACTACAATCCTGTGTAAAAGTAATTCAGGTACACTCCCCGGAACAAGGAACAAAATTGATAGGAATCTCCCGATAAATGGTTTTTTCATTATTCATGTGAGGTTTTTGCGCAATTTCTCCCACTCATAAGCCCGTGTGCAATTTTTTAGGTGTATCGTTCGAAAGGTAATTTAATTTACTACAATCTTGTGCAAAAGTAATTCAGGTACACTCCCCGGAACAAGGAACAAAATTGATAGGAATCTCCCGATAAATGGTTTTTTTTATTATTCATGTGAGGTTTTTGCGCAATTTCTCCCACTCATAAGCCCGTGTGCAATTTTTTAGCTGTATCGTTCGAAAGGTAATATAATTTACTACAATCCTGTGCAAAAGTAATTCAGGTTCATTCCCCGGAAAAAGAAACAAAATTGATAGGAAACTCCCGATAAATGATTTTTTTCATTATCAATGTAAGGTAATTAATAAGCAATTTCTCCCACTAAAATCCCAGTGCAATTTATGAGCTATATCATTCGAAAGGCAATTAAATTTACTATAATCCTGTACAAAGGTATATTTGGAACAGTTTCCGGAACAAGGAACAAAACTCATAGTAAACTCTCATTATAAAATACTAGTTATTCCCTGATAAGAAAATTCGGCTATAGTAATGCGGCAGTGCTGCTTACGGGTTTTTTTATACTTCCCATGATTGACACCTTTGTTTTATAAGTCGTAATCTGTTTGCATTTGCTTCACCGCGGGGTTTGGTGAGCGAAGCGAGCAGGGGTTGATACTTCTAGTACTGTAGTTATAACTTGAAGTATAACATTTCCAGTATTGTTATATTTTTAATTTCAAATCCTTGAGGAACATGTTCTTTATTGTATTAAAACTGCACATTAATTTGAACCTTTATTTAAAACTTTCTAACAGACACTTTGTCTCTGACCAAAAATTAGAAAATCTTTCCAGCAGAGTGAAAATTGTATGTCATTATCAAAGTGAATTAAACATCATTGTTGTAATATCGATCAAAGAAATAAGAAACAGGTAATTTAATTAAACTTTGTTTACAGCATACGAATCGTATGGTTCTTACCTACGAATCGTAAAAGTTTCATAATTTTACAGCTCTGCTAAGTGTATTAAATAGTAGTGTAATAATGAAGCGTGGTTTTTACCTTCACACTGCACAGCTTAGTTTTCGAGGAAAACTAATGCTCTATCTCTCTCTCTCTCTCTCTCTCTCCCTCTCCCCCCTCCCCCAGTCTCTCTTCTGCACTTCATTGAATCCGACACTCGTCTGCAAAAAGAGCTCTCAGCGCTCCTAACGGCGGGATGCAAAATCACACTTTTATACCTGCTTTTTTGGGCTGAATTTTTAACATTGGAACTTTTCGTCTTATTGATATGTAGTCATTGGTAGTAGTTTCGTTGTAGGTGCGTTTCAAGCGTTGTGCACTGCAGTCCTCAAGCTTATCGATTACGCACGTGGGTGGTTGCAAACATTCAATTCGAAGGGGAGGTTGAAAATTAAATGGAATTTATGATTAACCTAGTTATACGAGAAAAAATGTTGCAGAGAAAGTGTAGGTGGAAATTGGCAAAAGTTAATGTATGTACTTTTTAAATACAGTCATATATTATAAAAATCATATATTATAAGGATTTTAAAACTGCCTATTTGTTAAAATTTTTAATTATATACGTTATTAAATATTTAAAGAAAGATACAAATATTATCTTTGAATCTCTTTTTATTTCATATTAATAGATCAAATGATTTAGAAGTTATATACTATAGTGAAGAAATTAATAATATGTTTATATGTTATACGAAGATGTACGAATGTTTCCGAAGCAAAACGAATAGGTATCTCTTCTTTAAAATTGTATAAACAAATGTATTGATAATAAAAGGTTGTATTTATATACACTTTCTAACCTCAAAGCAAATCTTATAACGTATTGTAACATATAATAATCCTATAACTCATATTTACTTGACGATAGCTTGACGACCCGTAGAACGAGGGAACGACAATCGTTATTTTCCACGCTTGATTGTCTCGCGCGTAGCATAGGCAACGACCCGTGTGCGGACTTCCTTACTTGGCTATAGTTCATTTCACCTCAGCGGGAGGCAAATATAAATGACCGTAATAAAACCCTTACCCTCAGGCCTATTATGCGACATCGGGGATGGGCACTTGTCGTCTGCCTTTGTATTAGAGTTATTGCTGTTTGTCTCAGTGCCATTATGCAAACTTTTTTAATTGAAAGAAAAACTTAAAACAAAATATATCATTCGCTGTGTTTTGATCGCGTGATTATTTTTATACCAAATATGAAGTAAATCGGTTGATTTTGGGGAAGGAAAAGTAAATAATTAAATCCTATGTGTTTTCAAATATTTTTTATCATCATGAATACGGAAATAAATTTACATTGAATAATGATGTTGAGTTTTATAAAAACCTCTTACTTACTACTGTACACAATAATCATCACCTTATAGTGGCCTGACATGCTTAACATTGTCGTTAATCAAACAATAACCAAGGCTTTATGTTTTCAATTGAAAACTCATAAAAAATACTTTACTCTTTATTTGGGCATTGGGCATTGAAAATTGACAACAAAATCAACCCAAGTATTATTAAATAAGCGTAAGTCCTTATAAGGGAATATATTAAATTTATATGGCACACCTACGTCATTGAAATAAATAAACTAATATTACTCTATTGACCACATTAGACTAATAACTTAATGAACCAATAAAGTAGCTATTTTTCACAAAACTAGATAGTTCAAAGAAATTTCAAGATTTCCGTTAAATATACTGTATTAGTCAAATTATATTAAATTTATAAATTAAATTAAAGATAAATAATAGACTATCATTAATGATGTACTTGTTTCGCCTGTCCCTAAATAGCCTATTAAAATTTTGTTTAGTGTGCAAGTAGCTAGAAGGAATAGCCTATGTTTAATTTCCGTGCTATGTACTGCAATAAGATGTGTAATTTTATATTTTCGTGTAGCCCATGCTCTGTTTGTCTATAATATTAAGATGTATTTAATTTTAATTGTATTTTATGCTCGATGTATATAGAACAGTTATTTAATAGTTTTACTTAATGTCTATATTTTAATACTGCATTTAATTAACAAAAAAACTGTCAGGCCACTATAATGTGATGATTATTGTGTACAGTAGTAAGTAAGAGGTTTTTATAAAACTCAACATCATTATTCAATGTAAATTTATTTCCGTATTCATGATGATAAAAAATATTTGAAAACACATAGGATTTAACTATTTACTTTGCCTTCCCCAAAATCAACCGATTTCCTTCATATTTCGTATAAAAATAATCACGCGATCAAAACACAGCGAATGATATATTTTGTTTTAAGTTTTTCTTTCAATTAAAAAAGTTTGCATAATGACACTGGGACAAACAGCAATAACTCTAATACAAAGGCAGTCGACAAGTGCCCATCCCCGATGTCGCACAATAGGCCTAAGGGTAAGGGTTTTATTACGGTCATTTGGTTTTGCCTCACGCTGAGGTGAAATGAACTATAACAAACAAAAGTAAAGGGAAGGGTGTGGTTCGAGACCTATGGCCATAGGGAAGACAATGGTTTAAGCAAGAGTGGTTTTGACATAAATTCTACCCGATCATTTAGTACAAGGTTGGAGTCTTTACAAAATAATCTCTTAATTTCTAATGAATTTAATTTCCTAATTTTTACATTTACATTTAGAATCTTAAAGTTAATATTATTGAAAAAATCTATCACTAAATTAATTTTTAAATCATTGGAAAAACTAGAGTCATTATGACCCGACCGCCAACTTCTTTCCTGTTCACTTAACCTACATTTAAAACTACGGCCTGTTTGGCCTACATAAGGTTTTCATAACGTGTCAGTTTACAAACACCACTTTTTTGGGTGTTATCTATTTTATCCTTACAATTTATTAACATTTCCCCTAAATTGTTCTTACAGTATAAAGCTGGTTTACAGTGATTTTTCTTTTCTTATATATTCCCAACCGCATAGCTAACCTTCCGATCTAAACTCGCCGCCATGAAATTAGGCGGATGAGAGAAATGTCGGTGTTGCCAATTCGTGCTGTAGTTATTTCTACAACTTACACCCGTCATGTAAAGGTTTTGAAGCGCAAGGTAGAGAATTTCTCTCGTGCTTGTGAATCTGTCTACAGAGCATTGTTTTATAAAATTATACCACTGCCTTCAGAAAATGCTACTGATGCCGATGTTATGACTTTTTTTATTTTTCAAACGGCAGCAAATAATTAACAAAAGAACAAAAACCTAAATGGTAATTTAATTCAAAACCACCGTGTCTTAAATTTTTCACCATGCGAGGATTTTTTCATTTTTTTTTTTTAGCAGCAAGATTTCTTCTGCGTAGAAAATCGTATGAATAAAATTTTCTGTTCGAAACTTTTTTTATGATATTCTTAGTTTAGTTGTAAAGTGCAAAGACCGCGGGCGCTCAGCGAGAACCCAATGGGTAGCTCGTCGCCTTGCCCAATGTTGCAAATTGCTATTTTATAATCAAGAGTAAAAAACAAATAATTTTAATGTTTATGGAGAACATTTGCATTTTCTTTACATATTATATGATGATAATACCATGATAAGCCATAATTCCGCAATTTTTTTTCTTGTAGTAATACAATTAATTCCAACAACGCTTTTTAATTAATAGGCTACATAAAGCGAACTACCGCATACCATGTGGGAATAAAAAACGTAGGGTACATTTAAATAATAAATCAGTTATTAATAATTAGCTTTTTGTAAGAAAGTATTTTAAGTCAATATTAATATTTTGTTGTTCATTTAGCACCACCCGGGAAACACGTGTGGATTGAGGACACCACGGACGCGAACAACTTTACTTCCCATAATTCTCCTATCTATATATATAAAAGCCAAAACCCACTGACTCACTCATCACGATTTCTCAAAAACTACCGAACGGATTGGAATGAAATTTGGTATGTAGCTTCCTCTAGGGCCATAGGTGCTCAAAAAGAAAGGGATTGAAAAAATTCGAAATTTTAGGGGAGGGTTTGGGGGGGATCAAAGTTATTAAAAAATGACTTCTTCAAAACTACCGAACGGATTGGAATGAAATTTGGTATGTAGCTTCCCCTAGGGCCATAGGTGCTCACTAAGAAAGGGTTTGAAAAAATTCGAAATTTTAGGGGGGTTTGGGGGGATCAAAGTTGTTAAAAACCGATTTCTTCAAAACTACCGAATGGATTAGAAAGAAATTTGGAATGTAGCTTCCTCTAGGGCCATAGGTGATCACGAAGAAAGGGTATGAAAAATTTCGAAATTTTAGGAGGGGTTTGGGAGGATCAAAGTTACTAAAATCATAATTTCAGATCTTTTATTATTATGACAATAGTAGTGCTTTTATTATTTAAGATCTATATATATAAAAGCCAAATACCACTCACTGACTGAACACTTAAAAATAATACAATTACGTTAAAAAGACTGTAAATACCAACCACCACGGGCAACGCCGTACGGGTCAGCTAGTATTTACATATAATTTACAATATTTACAAGCGATTCTGTTCCCATACAGTACAGTAATAAAAAGTTAAAGGAAAACGTATTTAAAGAAAAATCATGATTAATTTAATAGTCAGCGTATTCACTCGTATAACTGGATTTTTTTAGGAGCTTGGACTTGTCCATTTCGTATTTATGGTATTTCGGATATCATAAAATACCATAAATACCTTATCCATTTCCACGCATTTCGTGCTTGGAGGTAGGCGAATCTCGTCCTTCCGTCGCTTGACTAGTTCCATATCTGGCAACACTGCCATTTCTCTCACACGCCTAATTTCATGGCCGCGAATATAGTCGTTGGGAATATACTGTAAGTGATATAAGAATAATCTTACTAAAAATTGTGTTGATTTTTTCACAAATCTACCAAGTACCTTCCGTCATTAGTGTAAACCGTAAGCTACGATTTATTGTTTTGCAAAATAGTGTCGCAAAACAACAATTACAACTACGAAAGGTAGCGTGTAAAGCTGTTATACCAGAACCTGCAAAATACCATATATCCGTGTTGGAGGACTCCACACATTACAACGACCTGCAAGACATGCAGACTTAAATTTATCTTAGGGCCGACGCACACGGGTCGACGCTCGAAGTGGTCGAGCGACTCCAGTCACTTACGCCTCTCCCCTCCACTCAAGTTCCTTCGTTGTGGCATTGAGCTCCGCAGACTGGGCGTTCACTGGTCGTCTATAGTAAAATTCAACTCAGAGTGAGGCGGAAGTTCAAGCCTACGGAGGGTCAGCACGGTCGACTGGTTTCCGCTCCACACCTACCTGAATTTTACTTTTTTATAGTAGCGTTATGCAAACTTTTTTTATAACAAGAAACTATAAAAATAAATCACATAACGTTGTGTATCGCGGTCGTCAGTTTATTTTGATACCAAATCTGAAGTAAATCGGTAAATGTTGAGTAATTAAATAGTTCTTAGTTACATTAAAAGCTATGCCATTAAATTACTCAACATTTACCGATTTACTTCAAATTTGGTATCAAAATAAACAGACGATCGTGATACACAACGTTATGTGATTTATTTTTATATTTTCTTGTTATAAAAAAAGTTTGCATAACGCTACTATAAAAAATTAAAATTCAGGTAGGAGTAGAGCGGAAACCAGTCGACCGTGCTGACCCTCCGTAGGCTTGAACTTCCGCCTCACTCTGAGTTGAATTTTACTATAGAACCGCAAGGATCCTCGTCTTGTGCAATTCTCGTCTCTTGCGATTGGTTTGGAACGGGAAACTTCGAGCGAAACGCACGTTTCTTCGTCATGGAGGTAATTTTTATTTTATTTGTTTGCTTTGTTTTTGTGCTAAATTAATTTTTTTTTTTATTTAACCTGTGTTACCTGTAATAAATGTTTGCAAAGAAAAAACAATTTTCAATGTCAAATTTTCCTGCATTTGCCACCGTGATTTTTTCTGACGTTTTATATTTTATTGATTTATGTTTATGTTTGTGTATTCGTAATTATATACAAAGATAATCATGAACGAATAATTTAATATAATAAAATATAAAATAAGTCAGACAAAGAAAATCGAGGTGGCAACGGCAGGAAAATTTGACATTGAATAATTGTTTTTTCTTTGCAAATATTATATTTCCATTGTGCTGTTGATGAGGTGACACTGGTTGATTAATAATGTACTATTATTGAGTTAAAATTTAAGTTCAAAAATAATTTTAGTTTTTTTTTTACTTTTTTTGAAATTTTATATTGTAAATATTCTAAAATAAAAATGTTAGTTGAAAACTGAGGTGGTCCCACTCCCACATTTTTGAACGACAGTGTTTATTTGTAAAACTTCTGAAAACATTGAATCTCTGTCTCTAGGTGTTTAATGTCAAATTCGTTGGAGAAGTGGACAACTACACATTGAAGGAATATTCACTGAGTACGTTCCTGGTTGGAAGATGCGAATAAACTGAATCGACTTGTGTGCGGGGGGGGCAATCGCTTGTGCCGCAGGGTTCGTACATGACGAGCATGACGCGCGAACCTCTCGACGCGTCTTCGATCGACCCGTGTGCGTATGGCCTTATGGTTCTGGTGTGAATATGTAACTCGAGGGATCGATAAAAGGTTTAAAATTAATATTCCCCCACTCGAATGTAGCAGCACTAATGCAGTCGAGACTCTTTAACATCCCACCCACACTACATTGCACTACAGGAGAAGGCGAGGAGGCATTCCTAAAATCTGCACTAAGAACAAGAGTTCAGTTTATATCATTTAGTTATTCGATGTATTTATAAATAAAATATTTTT